>JAENHJ010000144.1:0-202079 GCA_025330945.1 Mucuna pruriens
TCAATTGTGCCGTTCAGTTACGTATTGCTCCCGCAAAGGAAGCAGTAGTCAGCAGTAATGTAGTTTCTCTTAAAGACCTTAATATTGACGGTGACCCGATCAGGTGTTCTGTCACAGAGTTCGATTGAGAAAGAGAATCAAAGAGGTTGACCAGAGTATCGAGGATGGAGGTGCTAGCACCAGACACAGAGGGAACCATTGTTAATTCCCACCAAAAGGCATTAGGCTGGGAAGCTGGTCTGACCTGTATCTATTCCGCCACAGGATCCCTCGAGAGGGATTCATGCTCCATAAATCCTTTCCATGCTAAATGGTATGTCACTGACATATTTATGTGATAGCGAAAAGGAACACTAATGCTGCATTTGATGTAGTGGCGAGGAAGAGGTCTGAACGACTCATCCAGAATACGCCACCCTAGCACACCGCCATGAGGAAACCAGTGCAAAGCCAAGTTTTGAGCGATCGGCTATGGTCGCGATTACGCGATGCGCATGCAAGTTGAAAGGACCTGCGTTGTGGCGTACTCGAGCGACCTCACGCGTGCTGAGAACCATGAGAAGGCATTCCATGCATACATAAGAAACTTTCGCAAATAAAACGCTCTAGCATAGATGCATTGCGAAAGTGAGGCCGAGCGAGTCCGTGCATGCCTTGTTTGCCATGACCTGAATCTATCTGACTCGCGCGGCTTTGACTCAGTGTAGTGAACCACTATCCCTCCATGTCAAAGCCTGGCTCCAATGGTGAACCTATCCAACTTTGTGTAGACGATAGCTGGAACTCTATCCGACTTGGTGGACCTGCCTCGATAGTGAGACACTGTCCGGCTCAGTGCTTGAAGCCTACCTCAGTGTAGTGAGACCCTATAATGCTTTGTGTGAGAAAGCCTGCCTCAATGTAGTGACCTATATCCACGCAGTTGAAAGCCTGCCTCTTGTAGTGAACGCTATGCGACTGCGTGATAAAAGCCTGCCTCGGTGTAGTGGACTCTGTCGCTAAGGTAATGAAGGCTACCTCAGATATGTAGTGACCTATCGACTCCTTGTTGAGCCTACATTGAGTGTAGTGAATCCCTATGCGAGGCTCAGATTAGAAATCTACCTCGGTGTAGTGAACCTGTCTCACTCTGTGTCAGCTGCCTCAGTTTGAGTGAACCTTATCATAGACGTGCGAGCCTCTGTAGTGTAGTGAACTCATGGAGCTTTGTGTCCAGCTTTGCCTTGAGTGTAGTGAACCCTATCAACTTGAGTGTCAAAGCCTGCTAGATGTAGTGAACCTATATGGCTCCTTGTGGAAGCCCTGCCTCGATGTAGTGAACCTTATCGACTGCTGTGTTAAAGCCTGCCTTGCTGAGTGGACCTATCTAACTCTATGTCAATTTCAAGCTTTCATTGTTTATTAACCTAGAGTCTTAGGATGCTAGAGTCTACCATCTTAGAGATCTCTTGGTTCAGGAGTCAAGAAATTTGAGTCTTTGGTTTGTTTTCTTTCCTATCTTATTAGTAAATTTTGGGGTGCTATAGTTTCTTATCCTTGAGAAATAAAATAAGAAAAACACGGCAGATTAGCAAAATACATTGTTTTATTGAACATAATGAGAAATTACATCAAGAGGACTTTGAAAAAACAATAACAAAATAGGAAAATTCCCATCCTACATCTTTCTCCCACCGACACATTTGTTGAAGTCGACCTTCAATGCATGCCTCAGAAGTCTTTGCAAGCCATTATGGTGATCAGGCCCCTTCTGTCTTCTTCGTCACTTCGGCTTCTGAAAGGTTTCCGTGTCTCAAACCTCGTTGAAACTATCGAAAGGGTGACAACGAACACTGCCATCATGCCGCGGAGTACTGACACTTGGAACCTGGGGATGGCATATAATAGAAATTGAATTCAATGGCATTGTTAACAGAAGAGGTTAAGTGATAGCTCAGATACGTGAAAAGTGATCCTTGCTGAGAGATTCTAAAGGAAGATGACAAGGGAAATCATCATTAAGAGGATGCTTGCCATGGTCATACCGGTCGATGTCGGGTAGGGGGCGCCCGAGTCGAAGAACCTGGTCTTGATTCACCTCCTCCTTAAAGGTACGGAAAAAGACCTTTGTTACACAAGAGCAAGCTTTGTATTTGAAGAGGCCATGGATTTTGGACCTCGTTAATTTGTAGCAATGATGATTCCCAAAAACTGGAGAGGTCCTTCTTGCACCCATTCTAGATGTTGAAGTGGGGGATGCCTTGGAAAGGCAACCTGCTCATACTACATGTCACTCACCTATCACACAAACTTGAGCCAAAAGGCCTGCTCGAGAGGAGTGGTGGCTATTCAAAAGCCTTGACCAAAGAGTTTTTGGTACATGTTTTCAAGAATCAATGGTTTTTAAAAGGGAGGAGCATATGCTTACTAGAGCATCAGTGAGTTGGGGAGGGAAAATTTTCACATAAAGAAAAGTGGCAAAGTGGAAAGGTGTGGAAACGACAGCCTAAGACACCTGTTGCTGTAGCCAAAAGGAGGTGTATCTTGGAAGCGAGCACGGTTAATGGCATCCAACTTAGGGATCACCAAGGCTAGCTGATCAAAGAGGCTGGAGTAGCTCCACGTGGCAGATCATACATTTCTCATCGCCTTCTAAAAGATTTATAAAGGCCTTAGCACAGAGCTCGGGGGCTAAAATCAAAAGACTAAACAAAGAGAAAAATCGCTGAGGGTGCTTTGCTGAACTGATTGAAAGTGAGAAAATTCGGCGGCAAGCTTACTGGCGACCAGCTCTTTGGATACCAGGTAAGAATCTCTTGGCCCAAAACTTCATTCAAGCCATAGGCATTCTCCTAGACACACTTTAGATGGTGAATAACGTAGTTGCATACAGCCGAAGATTGGTCGGCCTCGACCTCCCACTTTTTCACTAAACCTAAATCCTGCGCTACTTGAACCCATGTGATCGAACTCTCCAAATCTCGGCGCACAGCCCATTCCAATATCAAATTGTCTTAGCATCATTGAGTCATGAAGACTTGAGATGGTAGGCTGACTTGCCTCGACTTAAAATCGGTCAAACTTGCAGCCTAACTTTTCAGTATCTCATCAGGCCTCGGTTAGTAGATGCTTGTGATCAGCTTGACATGCATACTCATGAACACTCAATCAGCATCAGGCGGGCGCTAGTGATCTTCACGACTTTGTGGTTAAATCGGCAGTCGAGTGCTAATAGTTGGTCCCGTATTCGGACCACAGATGGATGCACAAGGAAAGTCATATGCTAAAGGCCCCAGGCCTACCTGCAGTTCCGTTCAGGGGAGAACACCTATTGGAAGAAATCGCTCTGCCTCTACATGCATCACTAGAACTTAGGTCGACTTTGATTCACCACAGTTGGGAGGTATGTAAAACAAGAGGCCTGCTCTTATCAAGTTGATCATCCCTTTAAAACCTATCATGTAAATGTGCCATAATAGTATAGGTTATGTATCTGCGTCGTGGGGTAATTATTAGATGGTAGGCGGATGGGACAACACGTTGTCCCCCATGCATAACCGGCTCCTTACCCAAATTCTCTAACTTCAAGATCGCTCCTTATCCAACTTCCCGATTCCGATGTACCAATAAACACTGGTGGCGACTCCAATCAAGTCAAATCAGTTTAAGCCAGACCGCCTGCTGGGTATCTTAAAGATGTTGACCCATTCTGTAGAGTCCCTGTGGGTTCCCAGCACCTTCTCAAACTTGATCCATCCATTCGAATCCCGCGAGTGAAGCCCATTTTGTCCCCATGCCAATGTCATCTAAATTCGCCCGTCGGAAGCGATTTAGGTTTAACGTCGAGCTTGTTCCTATTCAGGATATTGAATACACCAAAAGTTGGTACATAATATCAAGTGTAGCCACTCCTTCAAGGTCCTGTCCTTATTAGCCATATTATCGTGACTAAATTGAGGCATACGCAAATACCAAAATCATAATCAAAGTTAGCAATATCAGAATCACAATCAATACTATTAGCACGATGAGATGTAATTTACCAAGATTATTCTAAGTCATATACAGTAGAAACAGATTGACAAAAATAGCAAAATAAGAAGAAATAGCAAAAAATAGTGAAATGAAAGAAATGCCATATATAGTAGTAAACACTTGTCAAGAAGGATATAATAGCGGTAAAATGATACCAAACAACTTTTTAAAATAAAATTCTAACAGCAGTGACATTATATGATGAATTCATTATTTTTTGGATTTTTTATGATTTTAAAAATCATAAAATTAAAAAAATTGAAAAGTGATATAAACAATCGAATTTGGTAAAACCAAGGCCCCCCTACTGTGTTTTGGATATGGTAGCCTTGATCTATGATTTTTTTATCTTGCAACCAAGTTTCAACCAATTCTGAGATACTCAATTTTTCTGCCTCTAGGATTTCTACAAGTGCTACAATGATTTCTACTAGTATTCTACCCATAATTGTTTTACAACCAACAAAGGAAAGTAAAAATTACTCATACAAACAATCTATACCTTTATGCCACTCAAAATATCACAAGATTAGGACACAATAGCTTGTGTCCCTAGTAACAACGCTTCAGTTTGATAATGTTGTTGACACACTATCAAATTACTAGATTTCACTAAATTTATGTAGTGTAGGGACTAGCCTAGGATGATTCTCCAAGGACATAATCATATTATGCCTAATCTTATTGATCAAAAACCAAAATGAATGTGAAAAATGGGAGTTTGGGTGATGCAAATTATGCAGAATAGGTAATTGTGTAGAACAAAATTATACAAAACAAAGTTGATCTAAAATGAAATGTGTAACATCAATTCAAGGATTCAATCATGGAATTGATTATCATGATTCTAAGAAGGATGCAATTTCATATCAACCTAAGTTTCTTTAGATAATCATCTAACATTAGTCCATGCATATTCAAATGACAATCATAGTCCCCAATTAGCATGAATTCAAGATCATAACTAGTTGATTTTAGGTTATTAATCAATTATCTAATAGAACACAATCCAAAACTCAAACTAGACCACAATCATGAAAACATATTAAGAATTGGAAAGATAAATAGTAGAAATTGCACAAGGAAGACAAAGAATCAAAAACTCAAACCGATTTGCATTCTTGAACCTTGAATAGACAAAGAAGCTTAGCCTTCCATGGCCATCATTATAGAAAACTCAGCATAATAGAGAGAAGGAAAATGCAGCAAAAAACTATGGATAAAAGAGGAAAGCTTTCAGTGCAAGAAACCCCTTCAACTTCCCAAAACCTAAGAGTCTCCAAAAAGTTTCTAACTGACTAACTCCTCAACTTCCTAATGGTTACATGCTCTAAAATGTCAAGGAAAATAGGCTTGGATAGAAGACTTAGCAGCCCAAAAGCCCACCAACTAGGACCCATAATTTGGGGCCAAAATCTATAAGGAAAAGCCAAATCAGAGTGGTGTAGAGGCAGTAATTTCAAGTCCATATTTCACATTGAAAATGGTCGAACTAGGTTGAATCATACTAGGAGAAATTTCTGCTCTTCGTCTTAGCTTTCAACGCTACCAAGATTATCCAATTTGGAGGTCTGTAACTCTAGATATGGTCTGCACAAGATAACAACCTCATAATGAAAATTAAGCCCGAAAATAAGCAAAGATTAGCAACTAACCCCAATTAAGTTCAATGACAAAGACTCAACCAATGTGTAAATATTAACCAAAAAATAATGTTAAATAGGTCCAGCATAAGTCACTATTAATTGCCTTAAAAATGCTCTATCAAACCTCCTTCTAATCATAGGTCCTTTGAATGCTTGGGTGCTTCCTCCCTCTAGCTGTTCCTCTATGTCTTCTAGTACTCTATCTTGGGGCGTATCACATATGGTGATTAGTCAAAAATTTCATCTTCCAAGTCTTTTGTTTGCTCATCTAAGGATGAATCTAAAAGGAAAAAGGTGTAAAGAAGAATCATATGACTCACTCAGCCTTACTAACAAAGATCTTTTAGGTTGAGAAGTTTTTGACATGTTCTATGCTTTGCTTGGTTTAGAATAAAAAAAGTATTCTCCATCCTTTAGAAAAAATCTATTGGGAAGAAACAATATTTCTCCCATGAGGCTTGCTTCTCATGGGTCTTGGTGCCGGGTAATCATCAACCAGACTGCCTCTCACATGTCTTAGTTTTGACCATGACATATATGGCATTCGCATCTGTAAAAAAAGTGAACATTCAATAACATTCAATGTTCAATACATTACCATCTGGGGATATTCAACTGTAATATTTCTACAAAGTAGTTGTATTTCAGGTGTGAGGCACCAATCTTCCATCTAGCTGCTCCAACCTAAATGCTCCTTGTCCTACTTCCTCTCGCACCCTAAATGGTCCCTCCCAATTGGGGGTCAGTTAATTCGTAGCTACTCCCTTGAGGATCCTTCAAGACCAAAGTCGCTTCTTCTATAAAGTGTGAGGGAATACCATGGAATTTGTACCTTTGGAAACTCTGGCCTTTGTTGCATATTTTTTGAATATCGTCATTTCTCTTTCTTCCTATAGTAAATCAAGGTTTGCCCTCAACTTTTCTTCGTTACCATCACTTTGGGTAAACACGACACATGACGATAACTCCTCAACATTTACCAAGATCATAGCATTAGTTCCAAAAAGTGAGGCAAAATGGGGTTTCTTGAATAGTCAAGTGCGGTGTGGTGTAATATGACCAAAGTACCTATGGTAGCTCCTCTACCCATCACCCTTTCGCCTTTTCAAGCTGCTTATGCACTCCCTAAGGATACCTCTATTAGCGGCCTCCTATTCGTTGCTGGGGATGTTCCACAAAGGTAAATTTGTTTAATTCCATATTATTGCATAGAACTTCGCCACTGCTCGTGATAAATTGGGTGCCATTATCACTAACTATAATGGCGAAAGTCCGAAATGGTAGATAATTCTCCTCCAATAAAGACGCCTCACTCTTTTAGTCGAGATCGTGGCTACTAGCTCAACTTCTATTGACATGGTAAAGTAATCAACTACCACCAAAAGAAATTTGACTTGACCGAAGCGCCAGTGGAAGGGGCCAAATATGTCCACTCCTACATATAAAAGGCCATGAAGATGTTCTTGAATGAAGTTGTTCAGGTAGCGCTGATGTCTGTCTGTATAGCATTGACATTTATCATACTTTTTGACAAATGCTAAGCTATCCTTCTTAATGATCGGCCAATAAAATCCTGCACGTGCAATCTTGCTTGCTAAGGCCCTTCCACTTATATGGCTTCCACATGCACCCTCGTTAACCTCTTTAATGGCGCACTCCGCTTTAGTCTCCCCCAAACATCATAGCAAAGGAAAAGAAAAGCCTTGCCTAAATAGCTAGCTCGCAATGAAGATGTATTTAGTCGCCTCTCTTTTAATTCTTCGTGCTTCCTGTGGATCTTCCAAAACTACATATTAGGTAAGATAACTAATTATTGGGTCCCGCCATGATGACCGCCACTCAGTACAAAGAACCCTGGTCTCCTCTATGGTGGGATGACCTAACGCCTCTTGTATTACGATTCTATGGAGATCTCCCTTTTGGGTACTTCCCAATTTAGCTAGTAAGTCAGCCCTTTCCTTTTTTTCTCGAGAGACGTGAAGGTAAACCCCTCGAAGGTCTCGGTATGTGCCTTCACCATACCAAGATACCTAGTCAATTGGAGGTCCATTGCTTTATATTCACCATTCACCTACCCAATGACCAATTGAGAGTTGCTTTTTACCGTCAACATCCTCGCCCCTAGATCCTTTGCCAACTGTATTCCTGCCAAAAGAGCCTCATATTCTGCTTGATTATTGCTTGCTCGAAACCCCGAAATGAAGGAACTATTCAATCAATACCCCACCTGGGCCTTCTCGAATAATCCTTACTCCACTACCTTTTTGTTAGAAGACCTATCTATAGACAGCGTCTGTTCCTTATTAGCCTCTGCCTCTTCTTCAACATTGGAGTTTGGGGGTCAGCTCATTGACGAAGCCAGCCAGTACTTGAGCCTTCAAATGCCCCTTTGTTTCATATGCCATATCGAATTTAGATAACTCGACCATCCATCCTACCATTCTCCCCACCAAGTCAAGCTTTCGTAGGATCTGTTTGATTGATAAGTTAGTCCTGCATTTCACAGGATGACTTTGGAAGTAGGGTCTCAACTTTCTAGCCGTAACAACAATAACAAGGGTGGCCTTCTCGAATTTTTGGTATCGTAGCTTGATAAACTTATTTTTAGTCATCTTAACGGGCATCAAATAACTAAAGCTAACTATAGTATAGTCAACCCTAGGTCGAGTCTTCTCAAGGACACAATGTGTTCAAATGTGATTCGGTGTGAAGCGAAATGACGTAGAATATGAGATGTAGAGTATTGACTCGCCTTAGCAATGGCCGAGTCGCTCTCGGTAGAGACTGAGCCGAGATGATCTCAGCAGAGATCAATCCGGCTTGGTTTTGACTAGGTGCAGACAGACGCTACAGAGATGGACTATCTCTGTCTCGGACTAAAAAGAAGTAAACAAGGGGGGTGTTGAAATGCAAGCAAAACAGAAAATAAACTAAACTATGAATGCATTAAACATATACTAGCGCTACTGGTTAACTATTAGTATTATTATGATGTAACCGTGTTCGGGTTCATTTCTATTAGTCCAAGTCCAGTCCAATGTCCGCACTCCAATTCTCAGTCCATATCAGCCTAGGGAAGTCTTATGACAATCGCCAAAGGTTCGTCCATTACCATACCAAGGAATTACGCAATTGCTACCTTATCAGTTGGCAGGGATTAAGTTTAGAGCTGATTTTGGGTTCTCGATTAACAATCGTTAAATGATTACCTACTGAATTAGTTAAACCAGTTCTAATTGGCTTAGCTTAACGTCATTCACAATTCAAATGCAGTCGCAGATTAAATCATGAATTAAGGGAGAGGAAGAAAACGGAGATGATTAATGTAGAATGAAATTGATAATTAATGCAGAATGAAATTGATTAATAGGAAATAGAGTACAAACACAGTGGTCTGAATTCAGGTGGACCCATCTTCCACGAAAATCGCCATGGTTGATGGTGGTGGTTCACCTTCAATAGCCTGAGCGTTGAGGATCAGATTCACCAGAGTGTGTTGGGAATCCCAATTAGTCCCCTCTGGCAAACTTTGGCTTGCCAGTCTTAGACCTGTATTTCCTCGATCGAGAGAAACACCAAAGCAGCACCGTGCACCACCGTAAGCGGAGAGAAACGAAAGCGAGGAAATGGATATAATGAGAGTGTATTGAGAGTGAATTCAAAGACCCCTAAAAAGTGCACAGCTCCTCTTATATATACACGAGTTGTGACTTGCTAACCTAACGAGCTCCTAATAGAAATACAACATGAATCGCCTATTCTACCCTTGCGTAACTTACGTTGTAAGCTACTCCAGAAGTGACGTGGCAGTTGAGCTGGAGCTAAGGTGGCCTTGAGCTGGATAGCTGACCTGGATAACATCTCTGGGCTGCTCCTTATTGGACTGCTCCTACTTGGCCTGCTGGGTGAAGCCTGGCCTGATCTGGTCTGGCCGAGATGGAGTCGGTCTTGGCCGAGATGAAGTCGTCTCGGCCGAGTCTTCTTATAGTGGACCCAAGAACATCTCAGCTGATCCTGCAAGAAAACAAGAGTTAGCTAAGATCCTCGAATTGGCACAGATTTGCATTTTCTCCATTTTTAGGCCCATAATATGAATCGCGGCTAACACCCGGTTCTTAAGCACAAGATAGTCTTGTGAACCTCCTTCTTAGGTCCATAAAAGATGCATAATCTGTGACTCATCAGACCCCCACACTTAACCTTTTGCACTCCCTGGGCAAAATAAAATGAAATACACAAGGAGATTTTTTAAAGGTAGAAAAGAATTTTTCAATTGACTTCCTTCAATTTAACCGAGATAGAGTCGGTACTCATTCACCCTGGGATCAAGATACTCAAACATTCTGAAAATTACTTCTTCCGTGCTTTAGGCAAATTCATGACCTGCAAACAAAAGAAGGTGACCAAGAGTGATAGAGCTCTTATTTAGGCAAATAACTCCCTTATTTCTCTCGTGTTTGGGTTTGTATTTACACTCAACATTCATGGAACTGATATCACCATTCCTTGACAAAGCTCTCTTCATACACCTGCAAAAATAGACGCAGTTATGATCACTAGGACTTCTTTTTCAGCTTGTAGCGAGGCTGGGGTCACGGGTAGGATAAAATATAGAAACTGGCTTCAGGACCAATGGGGAAGAGAGAAGCAATGGGGAGTAATCTTTATCAGCCTGAGGGATAGCCCAGGATGCTGTCATTTCCTCCTTTTGTTGTTGCCAGCTCACTTCCTTTCCTTTTTCTTATTATACATATTCATGCAGCTTGTTGTTTTCTTCCTTTGTTTGATTCAGCTTAGATTTTTCAACTGCTGCTTCCACTTTTTCTTTTTCTTCCTTTCACTCGCTTCTTTTCTTTCTTCGTATATTCGAGCCTTTAGAGGATGCTGAATGGATTCTGCTTCCTTATCCCCCTGCACTGGATTATGACTTACTCCCAAAACAATTCCAAAGCTCCTCTACTTCCTAAGGGTGAGGTTGATTCATGGTTTTCTGGCTTTGGCTTGTAATGATCTGTAAGAAAGAATGGTTATGCGGCTCAATGGGGGTAAACAAGGGAGAGAACTTTCTTCAGGTAGGATTTATTTGGCTCAAAGCTACTCAGAAACATGGCCTAGATCATGTCATTCCTGCATGTGGGAACAACTATATCCAGAGAGTTAAGGCAAAACATCGAATACACAATTAATCATGAATGAAAAAATCACACAAGAAAATGGCCAAATACAAGCCATGAATATTTACAAAGGCTCAAAGTCTCACAGGGTTATTAAGCTTTGTCACCAAAGGTTTTCCTTTTAAGTTTTTCAGTCAGTCACTATTTTAGAGCGTAAAATTTTCATTCCCTTCATGCTAGAGAAATCTCTTGCCAGAGTTGTAGAATTACTTTTACTGTCTTTTTCAAACTTCCAGAAGTCAATTTTGGATTCTTTTCAAAACACTTTTTTTTCGACAATCCATGTTTGGAATTCTACTAGGAGGAATTCAACATAAAACGAAATGACAAAATTGAAATCCTGCCAGGTCGAAGTCACTCCGGTCCGGATCCGGCCAAGATGGCTCAAAGCCAGAATGGATTCGGCTTGGACAGCTTTTATTGAAAACTGGGTTAAAACAAAACGAAACAAAACAAAACAAAACAATTAAAGCGAGACAAAAGAGTTCAGGATGGGAATATAGAACATGACTGCAACAGTATCCCCCCCCACTTAAAATATGCATTGTCCTCAATGCAAGGCAGTGTCGGCTAAGGTAATGCCATCTTGTGGCGCTGGTTCCCTCAACGAGATGATCTCCATGTCATGAGTAATTGTTGCTGGACCTTCGTGGAATGGCTTGACTTTGTGCCCATTGACCTAAAAGGTGTTGCTGCTATGTGCATCTTGTAATTGTACTACACCATTGGGAAATATGTTAGTGATCACAAAAGGTCCGTCCAATCTAGAACGAAGCTTACCTGCTATGAGCTTGAGTCTTGAGTTGAACAGCAAGACTTTTTGGCCAACATGAAAATCTTTCCTCAAGATCTTCTGTTCATGAAATTTTTTGATTTTTTGCTTGTATATCCTAGAGTTTTCATATGCTTCCAAGCAGAGTTCATCAAGTTCTTGTAGTGTTAATTTTCGTAGCTCTCCCGCTTGGTCGTAGGCCAAATTGCACTGCTTGATAGCCTCGTAGGCTTTATGCTCAAGTTCCACAAGAAGATGATAGGTCTTACCGAAGACAATCCGGTAGGGAGACATCCCTAATGGCATTCAGTAAGCGGTTCTGTGTGCCCAAAGAGCGTCCTCAAGGAGACGGCTCCAGTCCTTCCTACTGGGGTTGGTCATCTTTTGCAGCGTTTTCTTGATTTCCCTATTAAAAACTTCTGCTTGGCCATTTGTCTAGGAGTGGTATGCTGTAGCAGTTCTGTGTGTTACCCCAATTGGTTCTGGTGGCAATGGCTTCTACCCATCTTGATACATAATCCACGGCCAGCAAAATATACGAATAACCATTGGAGACTGGGAATGGTCCCATGAAATCTATTCCCCAAACATCAAAAACTTCATAGAACAGAATAGGTTCTTTGGGGCATTTCATCTTCGGTTCATGGCCATTCTGCTTTTTGGCATTTTTCGTAGGTGGAAACAAAATGGTAAGTGCCTTTAAAAATGGTAGGCCAGTATAGGCCACAGTCTAACACTTTCTTGGCAGTCTGAGTTGATCCATAGTGGCCACCTCCAGGTGCTGAGTGGCAGAACCGGAGGACCGAATTGATCTCAGCATCAGGAATGCACCTGCGGATAATTTTGTCACTACACAGCCTCCAAAGGTAGGGGCCATCCCAAATGTAGTACTTGGCATCGCTTTGAAGTTTTTCCATGTATAGACAGGATGCCCCAGGTGGGAGCTGAGATGTTGCCACGTAGTTGCAGATATCAGCAAACTATGGTGCAGCCGACTTGATATGTAAGAGTTGCTCATTAGGAAATTCATCTCGGATAGGCATCGGTTCGCTTTCTTTTTCGATTCTACTCAAGTGGTCTACTATAGAGTTCTCAGCACCCTTCTTATCTCTGATTTCTAAGTCGAATTCCTGGAGAAGAAGCATCCACCTGATCAATCTCGGCTTGGCATCAGACTTCTTCAACAAGTATCTCTAGGCAGCATGGTCATAGAACACAGTTATCTTGAAATCGAGAAGGTAAGAGCAAAATTTGTCTAAGGCAAACACAATTGCCAAGAGTTCCTTCTCAGTTGTTGTGTAGTTTTGCTGGGCCTGATCCATGGTTCTAGATGCATAAGCAATTACATGCGCTGGTTGGCTGACTCCGGCTCTCTGGCCGAGAATAGCTCCCAATGCAGAATTGGATGCATCACACATCAATTCGAATGGCAAGTCCTAGTTTGGTGCTTGTAAGATAGGGGCGGATGTGAGTCTTCTCTTAAGCTCCTGAAATGCTTTAATATAGGGCTGATCAAAGTTGAATTCCACATCCTTCTATAGTAGTTTGGACAGTGGCAGGGCAAGTGTGCTGAAATTCTTAATAAATCTTTGTAAAAAGCCTGCATGTCCTAAAAATGGCGAACTTCCATAGAGGTGGGGTTTTGAAAGGGAGGTGATAATATCTATCTTGGCTTTATCCACCTCAATGCCTTTGTTGGAGACCAGATGTCCCAACACTATTCCCTCACTCACCATGAAATGACATTTTTGAAATTGAGCACGAGATTTGTGTCAATGCATCTCTTCAACACCTTAGACAGATTGTTCAGGCATGCTTCAAATGAGTCGGCGTATATCGTGAAGTCATCCATGAATACCTCCATGCAGTCCTGCAGCAAGTCCGAGAAGATACTCATCATACATCGTTGGAATGTACTCGGAGCATTGCACAGGCCAAATGGCATGCATGTGTACGCAAAGGTACCAAATGGGCAAGTGAAGGTCGTTTTGTGCTGGTCTTCCGGTGCAATATGAATTTGCATATAGCCTGAGAATCCATCAAGAAAGCAATAATGGGATTTCCTTGACAATTTTTCAAGCATTTGGTCAATGAAAGGCAAAGGAAAGTGATCCTTGAGTTGCTTGATTCAATCTTCTGTAATCAATGCATACCCACTAGCTATTTTGAATCTTCATAGGCACCAACTCGTCTTGTTGGTTTTTCATGACGGTCATCCCGTATTTCTTTGGTACCACTTGCACAAGGCTCACCCACTGACTATCCGAGATAGGATAGATGATCCCCTGCAGCAAGTAGCTTTGTGACTTCCTTCTTGACCACCTCTAGGAGTGTCGGATTCAATCTTCTTTGCTGTTTCCTTATGGGCTTGATTTCCTCCTCCATCAAGATTCTATGCATGCAGATGGAGGGGTTTATGCCAGGAAGGTCTGCTAGCTTCCACCCTATTACCTGCTTATGTTGCCTTAGGACATCTAGCAACTTGACTTCTTGCTCTGGAGGAGGTTGTTGGCAATGATGGTGGGAGTTGCTATTCCTTGTCTAGGTAGACATACTTGTGTGATTCGGCAATGGTTTCAGTTCTAAGGGTGGTGGGAGTGACGGAGATTTTTTCAGTTACAAGACTTGGATCCGCCTAGCTGACTTGATCTCGACTTGGCACTAGGTGTGCCGACATGATTTCGGGCTCAGGCTACTTCAACCAGCTCAACTTGGTGACTTCGGTTCTTGTCCGATCGGAGTCGGCATTGGCTTCTTCTACTACTTCGGAGCTGGATCCGGATGGAGCTATAATTTTAACTCCAGCTTGTGTCTAGTCTTCATTGGCTGAGAGGTCTCGGCAAGCGTGTCGGCCTTGCTATTTGACTCTTCGCCCGGGTTGACTTTTATCCCTTCCTTGACTCGACCTTCTCTGGCCGACTTAATCTCGGTCGTGAAAATGGTTGCCAATTGTACAATGGGAGACTTTTCAGCTTCGGCGACTTTGATCTCTGCATCATTTGTACACTCTGAGTGTTCTTGGTTGCAGACTCGGTGTAGTAATTCAGACAATTCTGCTTCAAAGTCCAAGTCAGCAATATCACTGTGGTTGTCCTTAGAGTTGGGAAGGTCTTGTGCTTTGTCATGGTCGGCCTCTTTATCTGCGACCCCTAGGCAACTGCTCTCATCAGCATTCTCAGCAAACTTCTCAATGTCTTCACTGCTGCTATTTAGTTGAAGGTATTCTTCAACTATCTCATCGAGTAAATCAATGCCAAAGAGAGAGTGGTCTTCGGTTGAGTGCTTCATAGCTTCGAAAATATTAAATTGCACCAAGGTATCACCGAATTCCATCGAGAGCATCCCTACATGCACATCAATCTTTGTTCTGGCTGTCATCAAGAAAGGGCTTCCTAGAATTAAGGTGGATTCCTTCCCAGATGCCTCACCCTCCATGTCTAGCACATAAAAATCAGTTGGAAATATTAGTTCGTTAACTTGGACGAGAACATCCTCAAGAACTCCCAAGGGTTGGACAATACTTTTGTTTGCAAGTTGAATGGTCATCCTTGTGGGTTCTAAGTCACCAAAATTCAGGGACCTGTAGATCGATGCGGGCATGACATTGATTGAGGCTCCCAGGTCCAACATGGCATCGACAAAGGTGCATTCACCGATGGTGCATGGGATAGAAAAGATTCTAGGGTCTCTGCATTTCTTTGGCAAAGTTGGGGCACCTATAGTGATTTCTTCATTTCTTGTCAGGGCCGACACCACGCCTCCAATTTCCTTGCTCCCCTTCATCTTTCTCCTTTTGTGTACACACAATTCCTTGAGGAATTTTGTGTACTTAGGGGCCTGTTTAATAGCGTCAAGCAGTGGAATATTGATTTCCACCTTTCGGAACATCTTCAACAATTCTTCATCTGACTTTGGCTTTCTTGCCGAGGTGGTCTGAGATGGAAATGGCAATGGGACAGTTATCTTTGGCCGAGACTGCAAGTCGGCATTTGGCTTAGAGTCGGCTTCAGCTGATCTTGACAGTTGCTGCAGTGTAGGTTGAGGTAATTCTTTTCCACTTCAAAGAGTGACTACACTGGCGTTTCCTCTCGGATTTGGAATGGTTTGAGAGGTAAGGTTGCTGGATCCTGCCGACTGTAATTGACTCACAGTATTGGCTAGCTGTCCAATTTGCGTTTTGAGATCTTGGATGGTGGCGGTCATGTTCTACTAGAACTGCATGTTGCTAGAGCTCACAGATTGTTGGAACTCCAGGTTCCTAGTTGCAAGTTGTTTCATTAGGTCTTCCAGAGATGGAGAGTTGCCTTGGATAGGCACTCTCTGCTGTTGCTGTTGCTATTGGAAAGGTGGTGCTTGATATTGCGGAGTCAGCTGTTGATAACCTGCTTGCCTCTGATAGGTACTCGGTGTGGATCTGAATTGTTGAGCTGCGTATGGCCCCTGATTCGGTCTAGGCCAAAATGGCTGTCTCCCATGTTGTTGGCTATCAAATGGCCGATTTTGATACGGCTGCTTCCCGTACTAAAGTCTACCTATGGCTCCAACGTTCTCTATTTGGTCCGACTCGGTTTCTTGAAGAGTGGGGCACATATCAGTGGGGTGCTCCACAAAAGTACATATGCCACATACCTTCACTACTGTGGCTGGTTGGTGTTGTCCAATTGCAAGTTGTCTCACCAATGATGTCAATTTGGTGAGTTGATTCTCCAGCCTCTAGTTGGAAGCTGCACCGATTTCATTCACCATCCGAGTTTGACTTGGCCCTCTGATCCCAAACTGCTGTGTGTTGCTTGCCATATTAGAGATTAGATGCCTTGTTGCTGTTGGCGTTTTATCCATCAGGGCTCCTCCACTGGCTGTGTCTATCATGCTTCTGTCCATCATTGATAATCCTTCATAGAAATACTGGATTAGCAACTGTTCACTGATCTGATGGTGTGGACTGGTGGCACAGAGTTTGTTGAACATTTCCTAGTACTCGTGCAAAGTTTCTCCTATATGTTGCCTTATCCCACATATCTCCTTTCTGATGGACTTAGTTCGAGATGCTAGAAAGAATTTTTCCAGGAATGTGCGCTTCATGTCTCCCCAGGTGTTGAAAAGTACTGGCTGATGGTACAACCAATGCTTTGCTGCTCCATCCAGGGAGAATGGGAACGCCTTCATTTTGATATAGTCTTTCGATATCCTTACGGTCTCATTGAGGAGCAAACCACATGGAATTCCTTTTAGATGCTCGTGGGGTCTTCTCCTACAAGACCATGAAATTTAGGCAACAGGTGTATAAGACCAGACTTCAATTCATATGTTTGAGCTGGCTCCAGCTGTGGGTATTGGATACACCAAGGTTGATACACCACGTCTGGAGTGGCCAAATCCTTCAGTGTTTTGTCAATATTCTCCATCTGTCCTGGCTTTGCAAAAATGTTAGAACTAGCAACAAGTGTGTTAGCGGACAACAGGTTAGAATTAATAGCAGAATCTGAACTACTACTATTATTTATTACAGTGTTTCTTATTTTTCATAATCTACGTAAGGTTAATTCTATCTACGAGTCAAAAGCGTACAATGGGTCAGTACTTACTCCTAGTCATGCATTGTACAAACCATGCAGAAAATCAGATTTGAAACAGTACTTACAAATAGTAAACTACAACTATCAGTCAACTACCTAATGGAACTACAAATGTAAAAAGAATGCAAGTCAACTGTGAAATGCAGATGTGAATGCTAAACACTATGTACTGCAGAAATAAATGTTTTATTGCTTTTGTTTGTTTTGTTTTTTTTTTTGGCGGTGAATTCACACAGAGAAATAAATAACACTTAACATGCTTTTTATTTGGGATCAATGGGGAAGAGGTGCCTTCAGAGTGACAACTTTTGCTAATGCCTAAATTTCTCACTTCTCTCGGGTGTCTGGCCGTATTTACACTCAGCATTGCATGGCATTAGTGTTGCTGTATCTTTGACAGAGCTTTCTTCTTACATCTGCAACACACAACAGTTATGATCACTAGGACTTTTGTGGCTTGTAGCGAGGTCAAGGTTATGGGTTGGATGGGTGTAAGAGAACTGGTTTAAGAACCCATGGGGAGGAGAGGAGCAATGGGGAGTGAGTGTAACCAGTAGGAGGGTAGTCCTGGTTGCTGAGGTCTCCTTTGAGCTTTATTTACTTGCTCCTTTTTCCGCGCCCTTTCTTTTTTTTTTTTTTTTTTTTGCTTATGCAGCTTGCTGATTTGTGTATCTCAGCTTATTTATTTCGGCTGCCTGCTTTGTTTTTGTTTTCATGTACTTCTTTCTTCTCTTTTCTTGTTTTCTCCTCTTCTGCACTTTTGGCAGTTTTCGACTGGATTCTGCTCCTAGACTTCCCCCACACTTGATTTTTAACTCACTCGGGACAATTCCAAGGCTCCTCGGCTTCCCGAGGTGAGGTAAGATAATGGTTTTCTGACCTCGGCATGGTGAGGTAAAAAAAATGGACACATAAGGCTCGAAAGGGGTGACAAGAGTCAGCTTGTTTTGGGCAACTTATTTGGCTCTGAGCTCTTAAGAAACATGGCCTAAATCATTTCATTCCCGCATGTGTACAACAGTTGTATCCGAGAGAGTTAAGGCAAAAATTCAGTACACATAATTAGCATGCTTTACAAAAATCACTTTCGAGAAAAAGGGAGGCGGCCTTGTTTTCGGCGTCTTCATTGAAGGCTCAAATTCTCGCCTGGCTGATCTGTTTCTTCATTCGAAGGTTCCGCTTCCCAATTCTGCCACTTACCGCCTAGGATCCGAAGGTTTGGTTCCCTGTAGGTAAGGAGAGTTCCTTTGGGGATGAAGAGGTTCCTCTTGCTGATTCGCCGGTCTTTGGATTCAACAAGAGATCTCTTTTTTTTTTTTTTTTTATATTGTAATTCTGCTATTTCCTATGTGGTGGAAGGCTGGTGGGAACTTTATTATTGAAATGAAATTCTGAATGGAAGAGAAAGGAAGTATTAAAAGTTTAAAAAGAAGGAAAAGAGGAAGACGAGGCAGATATGGCGGGAGTGATCCGGCTCCCCCCACACTTAGTCTCGGCATTGCCCTCAATGGTGGCCGAGTTAAGCCTAGACTGCCATCAGGGGAAGTCGGCTTCACCAAGGAAATATTCTCCATGTTTTCTCACTGTTGGTGCTGGACCTTCGAGGAATGGTTTAACTTGGTGCCCGTTGACCTGAAAGGTGCGATTGGTATGTTCTTCCTTAGGCTGCACCGCACCATGGGGAAATACGTTAGTAATAACAAAGGTCCATCCCATCTGGACTGAGCTTACCAACTATGAGTTTTAATCGTGAATTGAACAACAACACTTTTGGCCAATGTGGAGATCTTTCTCGGGATCTGGTCATCATGGAATTTTTTACCTTTTGCTTGTAGATCCTAGCATTTTCATAGGCTTCGAGCAAAGTTCATCTAGTTCTTGAAGTTGGAACTTCCTATGTTCTCCTGCTTGGTCATAAGCCATGTTGCATTGCTTGACAGCCCAGTAAGCTTTGTGCTCGAGCTCTGACTAGATGACAAGCTTTGAAAACAACTTCGGTATGGGGACATTCCCGGCAGGTGTTCAGTATGCTTTATTCTATGTGCCCATAGAGCATCTTCAAGGAATCTGCTCAGTCCTTCCTGCTGGGATTTGTCATCTTTTTGTAGTGTGTGCTTGATTTCCTGTTAAACACACCTCGGCTTGCCCATTAGTGCTGGGGGTGGTATCTTTGTGGCTATCACATGTGCCACCCCATTTTTTGAAGAAGGAAGCCATAGCTCTATTACGTGTTGACTGGTCACAGTCCTTGATGAAGCGCCTTTGGAACCCCGAACCTGCAAAAATGTTGGACTTTGAAGTCCACTACTACTTTTGGCATCATTGGTTCTCGTGTGGGATGGTTTCACCCATCTTGATACATAATCAGCGGACGAGGCGGGGATGTATGAATAGCCATTGGAGATTTGGGAATGGTCCCATAAAATCTATGCCCCGGACGTCAAAGACTTCACGAATAGGATGGGCTCTTTGGGGCATTTCATGCCTTTGACTCAGGGGGCCATCCTCGCTTTTTTGGCATCCGTCGCAGAGTGGAGACGAATTTATGAGCGTCTCGGAAAATGGAAGGCCAATAGGCCGCAATCAAGCACTTTCCTGGTAGTCCCAGATGAAACAGAAGGGCCTCCTCCAGGCCGAGTGACAGAGATGAAGGACCGACTTGATCTCGGTCTCGGGAATGCACTGCGGATGATCTTATCATTGCATAATCTCCATAGATAGGGGTCATCCCATACGTAATACTTAGCATCACTCACGGATCTTTTCCAGAGGTTCGAGATGCCATGGGTGGAAATTGAGATGTAGCTACGGTTACAAATATCGCAAACCATGGTGGGGCCGACTTGATATGCAGAGTTGCTCATCGGGAACTTTCGTCTCGGATGGGTAGTTGTTCGCTCTCTCCTTCAATCCTGCTTAGGTGGTCTGCTACAGCATTCTCAGCACCTTTCTTGTCTCTGATTTCCAAGTCAAATTCTTGGAGAAGAAGCATCCACCGGATCGATCTCGGCTTTGCATCCGGCACTAACAAGTACTTCAAAAAAGCCGGCGTGATCAGAGAATACAACTATTTTGGAACCGGAAGGTAGGAGGAAACTTATCCAAGGCAAACACAATTGCCAGGAGTTCCTTCCGGTTGTTGGGTAGTTTTGCTGGGCCGAGTCCATGGTTCGGGCCGAGCGTATGCGATAACATGCACTGGTTGTCGCTTCGTGCTCTACGGCCGAGAGCGACTCCCCGAGCCCGAATTAGATGCGTCGCCGCATGAGTTCAAATGGCAGGTCCCAGCTTGGTGCTTGCGGGATGGAGTGCGGGGCGTAAAGTTTTTCTTCAGCTCCCGAAATGCTATAATCTTAGGGCTGGTCAAAGTTGAAGTAGCACGCCCTTACGTAGGAGTTTGACAGAGGCAGAGCCACTTTTGTCAAGTCCTTGATGAATCTTTCTGTAGAATCCTGCATGTCCTAGAAATGAGCGAACTTCCCCGCATGAGGTGGGGTTTGGAAGTGAAGAGATTATGTCTATTTTCGCCTTGTCCACTTCGATGCCTCTGTTGGAGACTAGGTGTCCCAAGACTATTCCCCTGGCCACCATGAAATGACACTTTTTCAAAATTTAGAACCTGATTCGTTTAAAGCAGCATCTCTTCAAGACTTCGATAGGTTGTTCAGGCATGCTTCAAATGAAGTCGGCATATACCGTGAAGTCATCCATAAACACTTCCATGCACTCTCAGTAACAAGTCAGAGAATATGCTCATCATGCAATACTGAATGTACTCTGAGCATTGCACAGCCGAATGGCATTCTAGTTGTATGCGAATGTGCCAAAGGGCATGTGAAGGTGGTTTTATGCTGATCTTCAGGTGCTATATGTATTTGCATGTATCCTGAAAAATCCATCCAGAAAGCAAGTAATGGGATTTCCCGCTATTTTTTCTAGCATCTGATCAATGAAAGGCAAAGGAAAATGATCCTCAAGGGTTGCTTTGATTTAGTTTTCATAGTCGATGCATACGCCAGCTGTTCTGAATCCTCATCGGTACCAACTCGTCTTGGTTGGTTTTTCGTGACGGCCATCCTGCATTTCTTTGGCACTCCGCACACAGGACTCACCCATTGGGCCCGAGATGGGGTAGATGATGCCTGCAGCAAGTAGTTTTTGTGACTTCTTTCTTGACTACATCTAGAATGGTAGGATTCAGTCTTCGTTGCTGTTGCCTTATGGGCTTAATATCTTCCTCCATTAATATTCTTCAGGCATGCATATGGGAGGGATTGACACTGGAAGGTCGAAAGTTTCCACCCAATTGCCTGTTTGTGTTGATGAGGACTCTAGCGCCTGTCTTCCGCCTCCGGGAGGAGGTTGCTTTGCAATGATGACTAGGAGCTGTTGTTCACTGCCGGAGAAAAGCATATTTTAAATGGCTAGGCAAAGTGGTTTCAGCTCCATGGGTGGTGGAGATGGAGATTCTGAGTTACGACTCTCGGATCCGACTGGCCGGCTTGTTCTTGATTCGGCATCATGATTGCCGTTATGGACTTCGGCCTTGTCGTGCTTCTACGACTTGGAAGGCTTTGTTTCGGCTTCCGATTGGGTAAGTCGGCTCGGCTCTCCTTATGGTTTTCCTGGTCTTGAGTCCGGGGTGAAGCAATGAGCCTTGGCCTGTCTTCACCGTCGAGATGGTTTGGGGTGTCGGTTTTGTGTTTGACTCGTTGGCGAGTTGACTTTTTGACTGACATTGATTTCGGCCTTCTTTGGCCGACTTCACTTCTTTTGGAATATAGTTGCGATTCTTGTTGGTATGAGCTTTCTAGTTTCCCTAAGAACTTTTATACGACCCATCTCTTGTTCTCGAGGGCTTGGGATAGCAAACTTGATTTATTAACTTCGATTAATTCTTTTTCAAATGTCAAGTTGCTGATGTTGCCTGTGATCTTCCTCAAAGGCAGGGGTCTCCAAGTGCTTCCCTATGGTCACCCTTGAGTTTATTAATCGGTGGCATGTCTGGATTTTCAAAGAAGATCTTCCATTCCTCACTGCAGATTGTCAGCTTGGAAATATTCTTCCACTAATTCTTCCATGATATCTATGCCAAAAGAGTGAGTGGTCTTCTGGGTGCTTCATAGCTTCAAAGATATTGAACCTGCACAAAGTGTCACCGAATTCCATAAGAAGTATTAAAGATGTACGCCGATCTTCGCCTTTCTTTGTCATTAAAAATGGTCTCCCCAAGATCAATGTTGATCCTTTCTTCCGATGACTCGTCCTCCATGTCGAGCACGTAAAAATCAGTTTGAAAGATTAATTCATCCACTTGACGAGGACATCTTCGAGAACTCCAGTGGGTTGCACGATATTTATTAGCAAGTTGTATGGTCATCCCTGTGGGTTCTAGATCTCCAAGATCGGAGGGACCTATAAGTTGATGCCTAAGATGACGTTGATTGACGCCCCTAAGTCCAACATAGCATCGGCCCGAATGTGAGTCACCGGATGGTGCATGGGACCGAGAAGATACGGGGGGTCTCGGCATTTCTCCGGCAAGACTGGGTGGAAATTCCCGCAGATGGGGTGGTTCTGCAGTTAAGCTTGAGACCACACCTCTCCAAGTTCTCGATTCCCCTTCATCTTCCTTCTTTTGTGAACGCATAATTCCTTGAGGAATTTTGCGTATTTTAAGATTTGCTTAATAGCATCGAAGTGGGAATGTTGATTTCCACCTTCCTAACATCTTCAAAGATTCGTCATGAATCTGGCTTTTTACGGTGAGTTCGGGATGGAAATGGTAATGGGACCTTTGTCCGAGAGTGAGGCGGTGAGTCTTTGTCACTTCGTAGGCCTGGCCATCTTGTTTGCTGCATTCGATCGCTGGCTCAGACAGCCGAGGTAATTCTTTGCCGCTTCGGTATTATCGTTAGCATTCCCTGCCAGTTGGAATGGATTGGGAGGAAGGTTACTCGGCCACTGACTCAGAAGTTCACTCACAAGTGTTTGCCACTGACCTATTTGCATCTTGAGGTCCTGATGGTGGTCATATTTTGCTGAAATTGTAAATTCTTTGGAGCTTACGGATTGGGTTGAAATTTATGTTACTTGGCCGGCCACCATTAAATCTTCTAGTGATGGAAGTTATCTTGGGTAGGAGTTCTCCATTGGCCGAGGTGGGAAGGATGATGTTGAGTATTGTGAACTCTCTACCGGCCGATAACTAGTTGTCCCATAGGGCGAATTCGGCATGAATCGGCTCTTTGTCGCATATGGTCTGGCCATGGATCGGCCTAATGGTTGTTTCCCATATGATTGGTTATCGAATCGCTTCTGTTCGATAGTGGTTGCTTCCCATATTGAAATCCTCCTACAGCCCAACACTTTCGGTTTGGCTAGACTCGGTTTTGCAGGTGGGGCACATATCAGTTGGATGCTCTGTTGAGGTACATATGCCACGACTTTTGCTGCCATGGTTGGGTGATGTTGACTGCGGCCGGTTGTCTCACCGGAGATGTCGGGTGGTTCTCCCACCTTTGGTTGGAGGTCGCTTGGATTTTCGCTCAATTTGGTCGAGACGGATTATTCTCCGATCCCAAATTGTTGAGTGTTGCTTGCCATGTTCGAGATCAAATGCCTTGTTGCTACGGGTGTTTTGTCCATTAATGCTCCTCCATCGGCGGCATCAATCATACTCCTGTCCATCATGGATAATCCTTCATAGAAGTATTGGATCAGCAATTGCTCACGATCCTGTGGTGAGGACGGTGGCACGAGCTTGTTGAAGCGCTCCCAAGATTCTCGTGGCAGAGTTTCTCCCGTGTGCCGCCTTATCCCCAGATTTCCTTCCTTATGGTCGCAAATCTGCAGGGCGGGAAAAATTTTTCCAGAAGGTCCGCTTCATATCTCCCCTGTGTGTTGAAGAGAGTCGGCTATAGATATAGCCAATCCTTTTGCGCCTCCATCCAGAGAGAATGGAAATGCCTTCATCTTGATGTAGTCTTCTGGGATTCCTTGCGGCCTCATCGTGGAACAAACCACGTGAAATTCTTTAAGGTGCTTGTGGGGTCTTCCCTCCAAGACCATGAAATTTAAAAGCAAATGTATCAATCCGGACTTCAATTCATATGTTCGGCCGGCCGGGGATTGTGAATCTTGGATACACCATGGTTGGTACACCACATCCTGAGTGGCTAGCTCCTTCAATGTCCCCGTTAAGATTTTCCATCCGCCCCGGCTCTATAAAGTTGTCGATCTTATTAATGAAAATGTTAGTGCAAGAATGATTAGATTTATCAGCAGAGTTTACACTATTACTAATATTTCTTGTGGTATTCCTAATTTTACGTAATCTTCGTAAAGTTAGTTCTATCTCTGGATCAAAAGTATATGGGTCGGTGCTACTCCTAGTCATGCATCATGCAAATTCTTAAAGTAACAACAATCGGGATGTAGTCGGTATGTAATGCTTTGAATGTAATGCGTAGTCAGTAAATTTTATGTATGAAATGCGAAATTAAGAATTTATTCCATATCTATATGCATGTACTTGTTTTTGATTATTTAATGAATTCACATACAAAATTATCAACAAATTCAGACTCAACAAATCTTGAAATAAAACTTCCTACAACTCGGATTCGATTCGGTTTACTTGGCACACTGAAACACACAAAGAAACTTGTGTCCCCGGCAACGACGCCAATTTGATGATGTCTCGTTTTTAGTCGTTTCAACGCACTTATCAAATACTAAAGCTAACTATAGTATAGTCAACCTAGGTCATTCTTCTCAGGGACACAGTGCGTTCAATGAATATTTCAATAGGCGGTAAACGAAAACCGAAATCTCGGTGTAGGATATCTGACTCACCTCAAAAGCGGGCCGAAGTTGCATTAAGCGAGACTAGGCGATTGATCTCTAAGCAGAGACGATCCGGCTCGGTCTCGGTGAGTCTTGACATGAGCAGACGCTTCTGAGAGGACTATCTCATCTCGGACTCGGCGACAAATGAAATGAGGGGAGTGATTCAGGATTCAAATCAATTACAAACAAAATTGAGACTAATTAATGTGTTGAATACTGTTTAAGACTAATATTACTACTTGTGTCCAAGTTCGGTCCCAATATCCAAGGTTTTCTGGTTCGTTTACCCCGATTCTGAGTCCATATCGACCTCTAGTAGTCTTATGGCAATCGCCACGGATCCGTCTCATGCCATACCGAGGATTTACACAATCGTTCCTCATGCATTGGTAGAGATTAAGTTCTGCTTGATTTTAGAGTCTCAATTAATTGTCATTAAGTGATCATCTACTGAAATAGTTAAACCAATTCCAATCAGTTCAGTTTAACCTTGTTCTATTACGGTGCAATCGCAACACAAAGAATTGAATTTAAACATCGAAATGCAATGGAGTTTAGAATTCAGAAATCGCTCATGATATTGAAAGTAAAAATACAAAACACAGGGCTTGGATTCGGTGGGTGAAATCTTCCACAACGATCGCTATGGACGACGGTGATGGTTCACTCTCGCTAGCTAGGAGTTAAGGTTCGGATCCTCCGAGTGCGTTGGAACTCCAATCGGTCTCCTCGATAATCTTCTACTTCTCAATCCTTAGCTTTCATTTCCTCAATCGAGAGAAATGCCATTGAAAAGCACCGTTCACCACCGTGAATGGAAGAGAGAAATTCAAGGAAGAATTAGAGAGTATGGGCGCTGGAAAGTTTTGAATGCCAAAAGCCCCTATTCTATCGGAGTTCCATCTATTTATACAAGGCCTGGGCAAATTTAATGATGCTAACAGTAATTACAAGCGAAATTCCTATTCTACCCTTGTTTGTTGCTTGCGTTGCAAGTTGCTCTAGGAGGTGACGTGGAGCGTGAGTTGGCATCCAGTGGTTCTTATATTCTTTGACGTGGGATGCTACCTAGATCAACATGCTGACAGGCTCCTTGGCCGAAATGACCGAGTCAGCATCCCGGCCAAGATGGTCTCGGCCTGGGCTTTGTGTGAACCCGCAATGAAGAGATAATTAGCTAAGAATCTTGATTAGGCACAGATTATGTTTTACTTCGGGTTTTGGCCATTAATTTGGATTTTAGCTAACAGTTGTCCTCTTAAGCTCATGAGTTGCTCAATGGCACTCTTATTAGGTCCCTTTGAGATGTGCTGTTTATGATTCATCAGTCTTCCAAGAAATAATAGGGGTAGACATGGAAGTGTACGTAGATGACATGGTGGTAAAGTCTTCCAAAGAAGAAGCACACTACCACACACTCGAACGAGTATTCACCATATTGAGGAAAAATCAGCTAAGGCTAAATCCCGAAAAATGTTCTTTTGGAGTACAGGCAGGTAAGTTATTGGGATTCATGTTGACTGAAAGGGGGATTGAAGCCAACCCTGACAAGTGCCAAGCTATAATTGATATGAGGAGCCCTCAGAATGTTAAAGAAGTCCAACAACTTATGGGAAAGGTTGCTGCCCTATCACGTTTCATCCCTCGGTCGGCGGAAACGACCTTGCCGATTTTCGGAGCGCTGAAAAAGGGAAGATTCACTTGGACAAATGAATGCGAAGAAGCCTTCAAGCATTTGAAGGTGACGCTCTCGGCACCCCCCATTCTGACACAGCCAATCCTAGGTATCCCTCTCCACCTTTACCTTTCCGCTTCGAGAAGGCGATTAGTTCTGTTTTGATACAAGAAAAGGATGGAGAACAACGACCGGTATATTTTGTAAGTAAAGTCTTACAAGAGCCAGAAACTCGATATCCGAAGATAGACAAGGTGGCTCTAGCCCTCGTAACAACTTCCCAAAGATTAAGGCCTTACTTCCAGAATTTCAGCATAATCGTGCGAGCGGATTTGCCAATTCGGCAAGTCCTGGGAAAGCCCGACCTGGCTGGACGGATGGTGGCTTGGAGTGTGCAGTTGTCGGAATTTGACATCACTTTCGAAAGCAGAGGCCACGTCAAAGCACAAGCCATGGCAGATTTCCTCATCGAGATGATACCGGCAGCAGATGAAGATGAGGAAGGAGAATGGTTCCTCTTTGTGGACGGCTCATCCAATCACACCGAAAGCGGCGCAGGAGTCATCCTAGAAGGACCAACCGGGGCATTAATTGAACAATCTTTACACTTCAAATTCAAAGCTAGCAACAATCAAGTGGAGTATGAAGCATTGTTAGCTGGAATGAAGCTAGCTCAAGAATTCGGGGCGAAAAAACTCACAGTCAAGAGCGATTCCAAGCTCGTTACAGGACAAGTCAATGGTGAATATCAAGCAAAAGATCCCCAACTGGCCAAATATCGCGACCAGACGGCCTTTACGGCTTCCTCATTTGACAAATTCACTCTCTTACACGTTTCTAGAGATCAAAACGAGAGGGCCGACTTATTGGCGAAGTTAGCCAACACTCAAAAAAGAGGGCAGCAAAAAACAGTGATACATGAAAAACTAAGTATACCAGCCATTGAGCGGCCGAAGACCCTGAATATAGAAAATAAGGTGGCCACCTGGATGACGCCAATCCTTGATTACCTCCAAAAGGGAGCCGTCCCAGATAATCCAAAGGAAGCATTAAGAACAACAAAGGAGGCGACCAAATACACCATTCTGGGCCAACAGTTATACAGAAGAGGTTTCTCTTTCCCCCTCCTCAGATGCCTGGAAGAAGAAGAATCATCCTATGTCATAAAAGAAGTACATGAAGGAGTTTGTGGCACTCATATTGGAGGAAGGGCACTGGCTAGTAAGATAGCAAGAGCAGGATATTACTGGCCGACGATGAAGAGGGATTGCATGGATTACGTAAAGAAGTGCGACAAATGCCAAAGGTTCGCCAAAGGACACAAGGCACCCCCAGAAAATCTACACCACATCACATCACCCTGGCCTTTCTTCAAATGAGGGGTGGATATCTTAGGACCTTTTCCTCTGGCACCCGGGCAAATAAAATTCCTGATCGTAGCAGTAGATTACTTTACAAAATGGGTCGAGGCCGAGCTGGTCGCAACAATCACGGCCGAAAGGATCAAGAGATTCTATTGGAAAGAGATAATATGCAGGTTTGGCATACCCGCCGAAATAGTCTCTGACAATGGCACACAGTTTGCTTCAAAAGGAACGATCGAGTTCTGCAAAGAACTGAAAATAAAACAAGTATTTACCTCGGTCAAACATCCCCAGTCCAACGGTCAAGCTGAGGCAGCTAATAAAGTCATCCTACGGGGGCTGCGAAGAAGGCTAGAAGAGGCGAAGGGAAGATGGGCAGAAGAGCTACCTCAGGTCTTATGGTCTTATCATACTACCCCGCATTCCACAACGAACGAAACTCCTTTCCGCCTTTACCTTTGGAACGAAGCTATGATTCGAGTCGAAATAGGAGAACCCTCTCCTAGAACGGCCTTATTCGAACCAAGCAGAAACAAAGAAGAACTAAGAGCCAACCTAGATCTAGTCCAAGAAGCTAGAGAAATATCCCACGTGAAAGAATACGCGATAAAAGCAAGAGCGGCAAGAAAATACAATCGAAAGGTCATTCCAAGGAAATTCAAAGTAGGGGATCTGGTCTTGAAGAAAATCACCATGACGGCCAGTAAAAATAAACTGACGCCATTCTGGGAAGGACCTTTCAGGGTGATTGATGAAGTAGGCCAAGGGGCTTACAAACTAGAAAGGCTGGAGAAGAAAGCACTATCCCGGATGTGGAACGCTGCCTCTCTACGCATGTATTACAGTTAGTTATAATGAAAGTTTTCCTTCAAGATCATCCACTTGTCTTTTTATAACGTTATAAAAAGCCCGATAATGGTCGGTCGTTAGACTAGTCCGGGGGCACGACTCGGAATTAAAAAGCCCGATAACGGTCGGTCGTTAGACTAGTCCGGGGGCGCGACTCGGAATTAAAAAGCCCGATAACGGTCGGTCGTTAGACTAGTCCGGGGGCGTGACTCGGAATTTAAAAGCCCGATAACGGTCGGTCGTTAGACTAGTCCGGGGGCGCAACTCGGAATTAAAAAGCCCGATAACGGTCGGTCGTTAGACTAGTCCGGGGGCGCGACTCGAAATTAAAAAGCACGAAAACGGTCGGTCGTCAGACTAGTCCAAGGACGCGACTCGGAAAAAGCATTAAGAATTCTTCCGAAAGAAGAATGGTGCAAAAACGGCCAAACTGGCCGACTTAACAAAACTTAGAAACTCTTGAAATTCATTAGATCTTTCCTAGAAAAACGATGCGAGGACGGCTAACTGGCCGATCTAAAAAACTTGAAATTCACAAACGATATAAAACGGCCCAAACCAAAAATAGAATACCAATAGAAAATAAGAATTGAAAACTTCATCACATCTGAACAAACAAAGGATAGTTCGAAGCATTACATGAAGAAAAACAAAAGAAACTAAGGGGAAGGCACATCAACAATCCGGCCATCAACAATCTCCTTATAAGGATCGGTTCCTGAGAGATCCAAATCTGGGTAAATAATCCTAGCCTGAGCAAGAGCATGGTTAAAACCATACTCGTACTGCCGTACCATAGCCGCCCCCTACTGAAGAATTGTTGCATCTTTGGCCTTCATCTCGTCGTCCTGAGAAGCGACCTTAGCTTGAAGAACGGCCACGTCAGACTCCAAAGAGGATATTTTCTCCCGGCCTACTTGAATAGAGTGCTTGGCATTCTCTACTTTAGCAACAAGAGCATCCTGCCTCAAATCCCACTCAGCCCGAGCGAGAGCATGTTGGTCAGTAGAACGATGTAGCTCCTCTTGAAGAGTAGCCATAGTCCTTTTCAAAGAGTCAAGTTGGCCATCATACTCAGCACGAGTCCGGTTCCAAACTTGTCTTTCTTCGTCAACTTGAGCCAACCGGCCAGCCATCGGACCGAATTCAACTTCGGCCGCCCGAGCAAGAATAGCTGAGCAACCAGCTAAGCGTTGGATAGCATCCAAGGTCCCCGAAACACCTAGTTGCTTGACCAAAAAACCTTCAGAAGGAGTTAACATAGTTTGGTCTACAGCCTCAGAAATTAATCCTGATCTTGCCCACATGAGATGGGACGGCCGACCAAATTCAGCAACAGAGAGGTCTTCTTGGGGCTCAGCTTCCTCTTCAAGATGAAGACGCTTGGAAGGCCTTTCGACAACACCCTCCTTGGCCGGTTGCCCTACGGCCGACAAATCAGCCACCGCCTCAGAACCCGCGGAAGGAGGAGAAGGTTCAGCGGGAATCTCTTGAAGAGGAACGGCGGCTTGAGGAACTTCAGCAGCAGGAGCACTCGTTCCCTCCTCAACGGTCGGTGGAATATTTTTCTTCAAATCTTTCAAAAGTCTTACAGAGAAACCTACAAGGAACAAAATCAACCATTAGTAAAAGAAAATAAGACTCTAATCAAAGCAAAGGTGAATGCTAACCTGATCCTCTGATGAGTTCGAAACAAAACAAGCGCAGAAGAGTTTCGAGCTCGCGTATGAACTCATCTTCCCATTTCTCCAAGTCCTTTCGGACTATAGTAACAGACACGGCCGGTTGAGAAGTCCAGTAGAAAGGAAAATAAGGAGTTCCCGATGGGTCGGCCATGAGGCTCGGGCCAGATTTTCCCGGACAAACTTTGAAAAACTTGTCTTTAAAAATCTTGAAGCTTTCTAAAAAGGGCTTTAGAAGTTTTTGGTTGGGACGGCTGCTCAAAGACATCCATCCTACCTTGGGCGTTTTCTTGACACGAAAAAACCAGAAGAACACTCCCAGAGAGGGCTCCCAACCTAAATCTTCGCACAAGAGCTCGAAGGTCCTGACGAAAGCCCAACTATTGGGATGAAGCTGGGAAGGGGCTACATTGAGAGCCTCGAGAATCGACCGTTCGAAAGATGTGAACGGGAGTTTCAGGCCCAGCTTCGAGAACACCGACTCGTATATGTAGAAGAAGGAAGTTTCATTTGGAGACGCCCGGTTGTTAACGGATTCGTCCGGCCGACAATGACGAAGCCTCACCCTCCAAGGGCCAGGTTGAAGCAGCTTTTTCATCATTCCAAGAAGGAGACTACCTTGGGTATATTGAGAAAAAGCCCTTTTAACGTCTGTTTCAACCCACGAGAAAGGGTCTTCAAAAACGTCATCCTCGGAATTGTTTCTATACCATATTTCGAAAGGGAATATCTCCCCAGAGCTCGACGAACTCTGAGGACTATCCGAAGAAGAAGAGTCGGCCCCCGACGCGACTCTGGAGGGGGACCGGTTTTCTTGAGAAAAACCAGCAACATTTTGGGAAGGGCCTCCTGCGATAAATGAAGGTAGGGTCAGTTTCAGACCCAACCAAGAAAGTAAAAGAGAAAAAGAAATCACTCGATGAAATGGAGAAAGAAGACAAACGAAAAAGAAAGCAGACAGATAAAAATAATAATAAGACAGAGAAAGGAAAGTACTTATATCTGCATCCATGGCGCTATGCAAGAGGTGTTGAGAAGGCTGACAAGATGAACGAAGGGAATGAGGCAGCACTGGAGTAGGAGAAGTGGAGTAGAGAGAAATGCCAAAGATGATGGCACAAAGACAAGGAAATAGGGGTAGAAGTGGCGAAAGTGATAGTTAAGCGCATTAATGGTGGGACAATCATTATTCCTGTCTTGGGAAGGGAAAACAACACGCAATTAATGACCCATCATTCCCAGCACGAAAAAATAGAACTCCCAACGTTTCAAAAGCTTCTTGGAGAAGTCGAAACGATTCACCTCGAGCATCCGAAACAAATGAAGCGCGGTCACGGCCGAGGATAGTTAAGTTTGACATGAAGTGTCAAACTTAAGGGGCTGTGTACCGTCCGGCCATGACCGACCGACCGAATGATAATCACATGACGGTCGGCTAAACGACCGAAGGGAGAGGGATAGCTGATCGTGTTAAAGGAAGAGTATTGAAGAAGTCATATACTGATGTGACGTGAAGTTAGTGTATCAGAAGTCAGGATAAGAAGGAGGCGTCGTCACGTGTCAGGAAGGAAAAGTGACCTATAGGAAGGATCTCTTTTCTGACACACAGATTTCTTGGGAACTCGAGCCACTCAAGTTGAGAGCTTCATCTATAAATAGAAGGATCAAGGAGCTAATGGCGGATCATCTGGGAGAGGAAAAACCATTAAAGAAGTCTAAAAGAAAACTCAAAGAGGGAGAGAGAGTTCTCGGAGCAGAACAATATTTAACTAAGATTTAGGGTTTGATGTTGGGATTTGGATATAAAACCTCAACTTGATGTACCATTTTATGGGGCAAACCCTGGTGACAATCAACTTATAATAAATCATAATATTTTAACAAAAAAATATAATCAACATTTATGCATAATAAAATTAATTTTAAAAATTTGATCATCTCATCAAGTTGTGATAATGTGATACCCAAATAAACTGGGATAGAATTTCATTAATTTGGTTGGATTTACACTTGAACGTGAAAAAAAAATTGAACTAATTTAATTGAGTCCGTCCAGAGATTTCCTGCACCACTAGTGTATGGGAATGAATGAATATTCTCAATATATAATAATTTGTTTGTTTGTTTTTGGCGAATGAAGGATTTATACACAGCTAAAATCTACCTGGGTACAGTATATTTGAGTACGCTAACAATGAAAAATCAATGAAATTAAGAACATAGTGAAAAATGTTGGTATTTTTTTATTTTGTAATTTAAAATTTTAAAAAATTATTTTTCTATGTCAGTTTTTAAAACCGATTATTACTTTTATTATCCACTAAGTTGGTTTCTAACTTTTAGGAATTTGTTGACAAGAGTATCTTGCTGCACATTGAGAGTTGGTTCCTGTTCTTGTGCAGAGGAACTAAAAGAGGAAGAGAGGAAATCTGTCCAAAAAGTCTCCCCTCTTTAACGGGCCACCTCTATATATATATATACATATAGAATGACCACGTCAGCTGTCTGTGGTACGAAGGTCCGGTTGGCCGGCTGGTAGGCTCCACGTGGTTGGCCTCCCGGTCAGTTTGTCGACCGGTACACAGCCCCTCAAGCTTTGTCCATAGGACATAAGCTTAATTTCTCTTCCAAACATGTAGTTATAGGAGACCACTGTCCGGGAGTGGATTCAGCTAGCCGGAGGTGAACTCTGTTGGTCGGAAGGGCTCTGAGGGTCAAGAGGATTCAAAGGGTCGACCAGTACACAGCCCCTCAAGTTTTTGACTGACGAATCGGTTCCACAGGTCTTTAGACATCTTGCCTGGGATCTATGCCCAGATCTTTTATCTTGTAGAACCTTGGATCGACTTCTTTTGTCGTCCGTTACTAGGTTTGTAGATCGTAGATTATAATCGGACCCCTGATTGGTCTTTTCGACCGTCCATTTTGGGCCTTGTAGATCCTGGTCGATTGTAGTCGGACCCCGGATCGATCTCTATGGCCGTCCGTTTTGGGTCTTGTAGCTTGCATTCTTCAGACCCCGAATCAGTCTCTTTGACCATCCGTTTTGGGTCTTGTAGCTTGCGTTCTTCGAACTCAGATCGATCTCTATGGCCGTCCATTTTGGGTCTTGTAACTTGCGTTCTTTGGACCCCGGATCGGTCTCTATGGCCATCCGTTTTGGGTCTTGTAGCTTGCGTTCTTCGGACCCCGGATCGGTCTCTATGACCGTTCGTTTTGGGTCTTGTAGCTTGCGTTCTTCGAACCCCGGATCGGTCTCTATGGCCGTCCGTTTTGGGTCTTGTAGCTTTGACCTCTATCTTGGGGGGTCTTTGGACCGCCTCTCTCAGGATCTTCATTAATGGATATAGGGAGCCGAAATTCTTTTAGTACTTGCACCGGATATGAGCTATGGTCCTGTGTACAATCCAAATATCCAGACAAGTAAACAAGGGATACACAAACATGATAGATTAACACCGGTCAATATCAATACTCTGAGTTCAATCATATCTTTAAAAAAGGTCATCTGGTATTTTCAGAAAATCATCTTTACTGTCAATATGGGATACTTCAAGTCTAGGGCAGTATAACGGTATACAACATAAATTATGGCTACTTATAGAAGTCAAACAGGACAACAAAGATTAAAAAATAAAATATTTCATTAATTTTTAATTCTCTCAAGAAGAAATTTGACAATCTTTAAAGAATTATTTGTGTTTATTTTCTATACTATAACTTTGAAACACTACAGGCAGCTATCAAAATCAAATCTGTTAGGGGGCGAATTCCATTGGAAGTGTTTTTGAACCTGTACTAAATTATTATGAAGTGCAACAAACTCATCATATGACATATTTTTGAGGATTTGTTTAAGCTGGTATACATCACTCTCCTTAAGTACAACAGCAAATTTGTTCCAGTCAAGAATATCATTAAAAGGAAGGTCATAGTAATCTGACAGTATCAAATATCCTATATGTAGTTCTTTTGAGATCCAGAGCAAATATAACAAGTTGAGGTGAAGAATATGTGTAATCTGTTTGCACACGGCTTCAACTAAATTTGGTCTTTATTATCACCCTCCAATGAAGTACTTCAGCAATAGCTAAGGAGATTGGATGGGCGGAACTCGGGTGGATAGTCCTAAATTTGATCTCTAGGCATTCACCCTTGTATTCCACAATACAACCTCCACTCCCTCCAACAATAAAAGGGTTGCAGATATTATCCATTCCAATTAACAAATATGTCTTTTCAAATTGAACTATGTACGCATATAGTTGAAGATTGTTAACTAATTGATTATTAAACCATTATAATTCAGACATTCAATAGTTATCCCACAATAAAGTTGCAATTCCAGTCTTAGGAGTGATGGAAGCTACCAAAGGTTAATCAGCCTAGATAAGGATAGGATTTGCAAATGTTTCTTCATAGAGACTATTTAGTTAATATTTTAACACAAGCACAAAGAAACCTGGCATCTGTAATGGATGATCTTACCAAGGATGCACCCATAATGGATAGAGTCTGCTATTCGAGCACTATTACCTGTGATCCACCAGGACATATAAAAAACTTACTCTCTTCTGGTATATTAGATGCCCAACAGCCCTACTACTTCTGTTGTTTGAAATATTAAGTTCTGTTTCATTTTCCCACACACGTGCAAGAATAACTCTAATTTTAGAGATACGATGACCAGCCCAGAATCCAAGATTAGTCCTGTTTTCTATATCGTTCCAACAGCAGGAAGAGCAAATGGATGTAGCACTTGAGGAAGAGCCATATCTTTGTGTGGAATGAATCCAACATTATAGCTGGGGGAGCACATCGCTCGAATGGAATTCTTCACAAGAAGTTCAACTCCTTCTGTTGCGCTCACACCAACATCATGACAAGTGACAAAGAAGTGATCAGCACCCAAGGTTCTGTTCCAATAAGGATATTTGGATATCAAGCTCTCCACATAATTTTGTACAATTACCGTCATATTCTCATAAGACGTGCCCTTACCACGCATCTTGTGACACGAGATGGGAATAAAGAAGAGGTGCGCCTTAGAGGGGTCTTGGGTGCGGAAGTGACTCTCTGGAATATTCTGGAAGAAATAGCCCTCGCTGGCGTACTTTCTAGTGAGCTTTCTCGACGTCTGCTAGAACGTGTTGGGATCCCCATCGGGGTATATGTAGACCTTGAAATTCTTCTCCATCTCCTCAAAGTTCATCTTGAACCGCGGGGGGACTAGTAAATGTCGAAAAACTGTTCTCACTCCTCTCTCTCGCATTGGGGCACATGGGTCAGATTCGTGACGGAGAAGTTGGAAACTGGACGACATCAGGGCTTGTTAGATGCCACAAACAGATGGAGATGGCTTCTTTACTCCAACAACTACTTTCCTCTGCTGCCTGCCATGTGTTCCAGTGGAGGCGAAGATCTCTACTGTGCCAATGCCAACCTTTTAGTCCTCCGCCGCCTCCTCCGCCATTCTGACGAGGGTTTGTCTCCTCGTCGGGCTTCCGTGCCATAGATCCGACGCTATCGACTTCATATCTATCAGAGATCTTGGACAAAATCGACCCCAACGTTTAGATCTAGATCAAATCCATACCTTCCCAGCAGTTACAGAACGTGATAGAGGTGAAGGACGAAACACAACTAGCTCTCGAAGCTTCGCTAGCTACCGTTGTTCTTCTTCGTTCTCCTCCAACTTCAGACATCAAGGCTTTCAACCTTGCGGGTCAGGAAAAATTTCACCGCGCCCCACGGTGGGCACCAATGTTCTTGTGCAGAGGAACTAGAATAGGAAGAGAGGAAATTTGTCCAAAAACTCCTCCCTCTCTAATGGGCCACCTCTATATATATATACATATAGAATGACTACGTCAGCTGTCCGTGGTACTGAGGTCCGACCAGCCGGCTGGTAGGCTCCACGTGGTTGGCCTCTCGGTCGGTTTGGCGATACAGTTCCTAATTCAGCAAATTGTTTTTCATTTTGTACCGGTCGACTAATCGATATTGGTCTGACTCATCCCAGCTTACTGAATCTCATCCTGGTTGAATCTTCAAGGTGTATATCGCTCCACTCGGCACTTTGGGGGTTGTATACCGATCAGTCCTTAGAGTCCTCCCAACTAGCTGAGTCCACTCTTGGCCAGCAGAGCCCTCCCGTCCAGCAGAGTCCACTCCCGGTTAGTAGAGTCCACTCCCGACCAGCTGAGTCCGTCCTAGCCGGCTGAGTGTGAGCGAATAGTACACTAGACTTTAATATTTGGCAAAAGTACATTGGGCAAAGAGGAGAGTGAAAAAGGAAAAATGGCTTGTATATATATAGGTATATTTGTAAGGGTGAAACACACATAAGTTGCTTGGCATGTATTCTATTTGTAGACCAAAACATTGGCACCCATCGTGGAGCGTCAAGAAAACTTCTCCCAACCACTGCGTTCAAATGCATAAAGGGAGCAGCAATCAAGGCTGATGAAGAGGGGAGACGAAGGAGCATGGTGTTGGTGGAGGCGAAGATCCACCTAACCCACCACGCGTGGAGCCGTCACATGTAGGTCCACTCTACCGTCTACAAATCCACCCAGATTCACTCCTTCGTTTGCAGATCTTCCTAGATCTACACTACACGTCCACAGATCCACCCAGTCCACCACGTGCAAAGCCAACACTAGCACGTACTCCTACTTCACTCTTTCTCCCCATTGCCAATGATAATATTCGATGGTTCAGGGTGCTGAGGCGAGTCCATATCAAAGATTCCGAATACGACAACCTTCCAGAGGAATCGATATGGTTCAAGTCCTCCAATAGTAGCCTCTCCAACGAAGAAGGTCCATCGCAAGTCTTCTCTCCACGGAGACTATAGGGGGAAATCCATGTTGCTTCACAAACAAGGGTTTACACAAACAAAAGGACAATAAGGTTATGTTCACGGATAAGGGTTTTGAAGTTCATTAGCTCGAGGAGGATGAAACGCTGCATTCCGATGCTTACCAATTTGACTCTAGAACGAGGAGCCCTTTGTTCCTTAATGTAGCAATGGAAACCCAATTGCATCGTATCGACTCGTTTGCCCAAGGTTTCAACTTCTCAAGTTCTTCAGATGGCTAATATTGGAGACAACATAAATTCGTTTTATGATGTTGCATAGTTACTTGCTAAATCATTCATTCGGAAAAAGAAAGTTATTTTTTAGTTTACCCTGCCACGTGAAGACTTGTTACTTATTGGGAGGGATCTCGTATGTCTAAAGTCGTCAACATTCACATATGAAAAGTTCCCTTTGTTCCTTTTCTACCTTTATAGGTGAAGGCTAAGATTGATAAAGCTGCCCAAAATCCTCAAGAATTGCTTTTGGGAAGCAACTCATGTTGCTGGTTTTTCTGGTGCCTTGACAAATCCTCTGTTAGTAAATAGCCTAAATGGTACAATTCTGGAGGAGTTTGTCGTTGAGAATTACACACCACCTCAACTAGGCACACTAATTGTTATTGTGTGGACTACTTTGATGTGATGCTGAGGATCATTGGTTTTGCTTGTGTCACGGCTAGTGGGATTAACACAGTCTCTTATGGCTCTAATTTTTAAGAATCTCATCAACATCCCTGGCTCCAGCGACCTATCCACACCACACATGGTGCCAAATTGTCTACTAAATTCCAACACTAAATCAGCAAAAGAATTGTATAGCAGAATTTCCAATTAGCACAGTAAGTGGAAACGCAATTGCAAATGGATCAACGGTACTCGTTGTCAATTTCAACACCTCTTGATAAATTCCAAGTCAAGCTCTGATCAATTCTAAAAAGATAGTTTAAATGTAATCATGTATTGGACCTGAATTGGTTTGCCTCAATGAGTCATACAGCTCCAATTGAATGCTTTGATGTCGTTTGACGCTTATAAGAATTTAGTCAAACAGGCCCATAGTAATGTTGTAGTCACTGTGGATCATTTTTAGCATATTTATTACTATTCTGGTCTCAGGAATGTTCCATCTTCCAGAATCCCCCCTACTTTTGGTTGATCTACATATATATATATATATATATATAGAAGTTCTCGTTTTTTCCCCTTTCTCCTCCATTCTTGGTTTTCCCCTCATATATTATCTAAAATCCATGTCACCCAATAATCCGTACGCGTTTGGTGACTTACCCACAGTTCGTACACACGTAGTAGTGAAGCGTCTCTGCAAACGTTCTGTGTCGTGTCAGACACGGAACGTTTCCTACAGCTGTCAAACGGTCCTTTTTACGTACGAGAGGGAGGACGGCCGGTTGGACGGAGGGCCGGTCAGTTGGACGGAGGGCCGGTCAGTTGGATGGAGGGCCGGCCGGTATACTGGTAGGGCGGGAGTCTGGGGTGGTACGATGGTACGTGATTGTACTCGCGCACGGAGACCCGGCCGGTCAGCCAGTTGGTACACTCCACGTGGTTGAGATTTCGATCATTTTGCCGATCGGTACAATTATGAAAACTGAAGTCATTTTCTTATTTTCAAGAGGCCATTAACAATCCTGCAAACATCTTTTGAATATGTTTGAAGCATCCACATCACAATCATAGTTGACAAAAATGTCGATAATAATATGAGGATCCCGAGATATTTTGTCCAATAAATTGAGGACAGTCATTTTTTGCCACCTTTCGGATTAGTGACACCTTTCGAAAAGACCTATTAATGTTATTCAATGGTTATACCATCTATCGGGATGGCATTCATGATGCAATCAACATACGTCCTCTTAAAGCGGTGGAACCTGATAACTCGGGTGAGGTATTTTCAAATGTTTGATTTTCTAAGAAGAAAACATGCATGATGACTACTTCGGCCAAGGTTTTGATCAGCTCCTAAATGTTGTTAACAAGATAAAGCACAATCCCGATGACCGGCAAATCATTCTCTCTTCATGGGATTCAACTGATGTTAAATTGATGGCACTCCCACCATGCCACATGTTTGCACAGCTTTATGTAGCACATAGGGAGTTATCATGGCAAATGCATCATTGTCATCCCCTTCTCACATATTCACAAGACCATGGAGAAATCTCAATCTAGGTAGGTACTATAATTAAGTTTCATGTTTTAAAATGTGCATGGCCATAACTCTTATATCGTGTAGGATTTTGGCTCCCTACTTCACCACAACCTAAAGACCTATAGGAGGCCAACCAAATCAAGGCTGGTCTAGGGCACTCGAAGACTAAAGACCCATAGGAGGCCGACCAAATCAAGGCTGGTCTAGGACACTCGAAGACTAAAGACCCATAAAAGGTCGACCAAATCAAGGCTGGTCCAAGGCACTCGAAGACTAAAGACTTATAGGAGGTCGGCCAAATCAAGGCTGGTCTAAGGCACTCGAAGACTAAAGACCTATAAAAGGCCGGCCAAATCAAGATTGGTCCAGGGCACTCGAAGACTAAAGATCCATAGGAGACCGGCCAAATCAAGGCTGGTCCAAGGCACTTGAAGACCAAAGACCTATAAGAGGCCAGCCAATCAAGGCTTGTCCATGGCACCATAAGACCTGAGCATGGCTACCAAGCAAGATATTTAAAGACCTGTCAAAGACAAGTCAATCGAGGCTATCTGGGGCACATAAGACTTGAGCGTGGATCCCAAGTGAGATATTTAAAGACCTATCAAAGACGAGCCAATCAAGGTTGTTCGGGGCACACAAGACTTGGGCGTGGCTCCCAGGAGAGATATTTAAAGACCTGTCAGAGACGAGCCGGTCGAGGCTGTTCAAGGTACATAAGACTTGGGCGTGGCTCCTAGGTGAGATATTTAAAGACCTATAAGCAGCCGACCAATCAAGGCTTGTCCATGGCACCATAAGACCTGGGCATGGCTCCCAGACGAGATATTTAAAGACCTATAAGTGGCCAGCCAATTAAGGCTTGTCCATGGCACCATAAGACCTGGGCGTGGCTCCCAGGCAAGATATTTAAAGACCTGTCAGAGACAAGCTAGTTGAGGCTGTCCAGGGTACATAAGATCTGGGCGTGGCTCCCAAGTGAGATATTTAAAGACTTGTCAAAGATGAGCCAGTCGAGGCTGTCTAGGGCACATAAGACTTGGGCGTGACTCCCAAGCAAGATATTTCGGTCCAACATGCCAAAAGCATCGCCAACAGCGAAACCGAGTCGACCAACGAAGGCCAAGTCAACACAAAGACACGAGTCAACTCGGCCGAAAAGCCAAACAACAAGGCTGACACGCTCGCCGAGATCATCTCGGCCAGTGAAGACCAGACTCAAATTGAAGTAAAGCTCGACGTTCCACCCGGATCTGACTCTGAAGTAGCGCAAGAAGCCAATGCCGACTCCGATCCAACAAGAACCAAAGCCACTGAGTCGAGCCGGCCGAAGCGGCCAAAGGCCGAAATCATGTTGGCACACCTGGTGCCGAGTCGAGAACAAGTCGGCCAGACGGATCCGAGCCCAGTAACTGAGAAATCTCCATCCCTACCACCCATGGAGCTGAAACCACTGCCAAGTCACCTAAAATACGCCTACTTGGACAGTGAACAGTAGCTTCCAGTTATTATTGCCAACAACCTCCTCCAGGAGCAAGAAGATAAGCTGCTGAAAGTCCTAAGGCAACACAAAAGGCAATCGGGTGGAAACTTTCTGACCTTCCAGGCATAAACCCCTCCATTTGCATGCATAGAATATTAATGGAGGAGAACATCAAGCCCATAAGGCAAACAGAACGAAGGCTGAATCCTACCATCCTAGATATGGTCAAGAAGGAAGTCACGAAACTCCTCGTCGCAAGCATTATCTACCCAATCTCAGATAGCCAATGGGTGAGTCCTGTGCAGGTCGCTCCGAAGAAGTCTGGGATGACGGTCATGAAGAATCAGCAGGATGAGTTGGTACCTACAAGAATTCAGAATAGCTAGCGAGTTTGCATCGACTATAGAAGATTGAATCAAGCGACTCGCAAGGACCATTTTCCATTGCCTTTTATTGATCAAGTCCTGGAAAAGCTATCTGGAAAATCCCACTACTATTTTCTGGATGGATTCTCAGGATATATGCAAATACACATCGCACCTGAAGATCAGCATAAGACCACCTTTACATGCCCCTTTGGCACATTTGCATACACTCGCATGCCATTTGGCCTATGCAATGCTCTAAGCACATTCCAACGTTGCATGACAAGCATTTTCTCGGACTTGCTACAGGATTGCATGGAAGTGTTTATGGATGACTTCACGGTGTATGTCGATTCCTTTGAAGCATGCCTGAGCAACCTATCCAGGGTGCTAAAGAGATTTATTGACAAAAACCTAGTGTTGAACTTTGAAAAATGTCATTTCATGGTGACCGAGGGAATAGTGTTGGGACATCTAGTCTCCAACTGAGGCATCGAGGTGGATAAAGCCAAGATAGATGTTATCACCTCCCTTCCAAATCCCACTTCTGTGCGGGAAGTTCGCTCATTCTTAGGACATGCGGGCTTCTACAGAAGATTTATTAAGAACTTCAGCAAGTTAGCCTTGCCTCTGTCCAAACTGCTATAGAAGGATGTGGAATTCAACTTTGATCAACCTTATATTGAAGCATTTTAGGAACTGAAGAGCAGACTCACATCCTCCCCTATCTTGCAAGCACCAAATTGGGACCTGCCATTTGAGCTAATGTGTGATGCATCCAATTCGGCATTGGGAGCTGTTCTCGGCCAGAAAGCCGGAGTCGGCCAACCAACGCACATAATTGCTTATGCATCTAGAACTATGGACCCGACCCAGCAAAACTACACAACAATTGAGAAGGAACTTTTGGCAATTGTGTTTGCCTTAGAAAAATTTCCCTCTTACCTTCTCGGCTCCAAAATAATTGTGTTCTCTGACCATGCTGTCTTAAGATACTTGCTGAAGAAGCCTGACGCTAAGCCGAGACTGATCAAGTGGATGCTACTTCTCCAAGAATTTGACTTAGAGATCAGAGATAAGAAGAAGGGTACTAAGAATTCTTTGGCATACCACTTTAGTAGAATTGAAAAAGAAAGCGAACCGATGCCTATCCGAGATGAATTCCCTGATGAGAAACTCTTGCACATCACATCGGCCACACCATGGTTTGCTGACATTTGCAATTGCATGGCAACATCTCGTTTCCCACCTAAGGCATCTCGGGCCTACAAGGATAAAGTCCGAAGTAATGCCAAATACTACATTTGGGATGACCCCTTTGGAGACTGTGCAGCAACAAGATTATCCGCAGGTGTATTTCTGACATCGAGACCAATTCGGTCCTCCAGTTCTGCCATTCGGCCCCTGGAGGAGGCTGGAAAAGATTACTAAACTGATTATGTAGAATGCAGACTCTAACAAGCAAATGTAACTAAGGGGTTTTAAACAGGAAAAGTAAATTTCAAGAAATATAAAGATTAACAAAGGCAATTAAAGAAAAGTAAAGATTTACAGGCTAAGTAAGAAATTACATATATATCTATCTAATGTATATTTAGGATATCGGATACAAGGGGATCAAAGAATGGTATTGTTTCAGATTCCTAGCATGTAAGTATTTCCTCGCCAACCTATTCCTAAGGCGACCGCCTAACGTTCGTCCGTTACCAACTAAGGACTTACACAATCTACGACCTCGAGTTAGTAGGGATTAAGCTCGTGGTTGCCGTAGATTATCTAAAGATTATCTATATTATTACTTAGGTAGTTTCCAACAAAACCTTAATCTAAGCATGATCCATTCTTAACATGCACAATCATAACAAAATCAAGAACATATTAACTATAGGAATTACAAACATATAAGTGCAAGAAAACATATGCATTCATTGATTACTCAAAATATTGATACAAGATGGATTCAATGGAAAGATGGTGGCCAACTTCCCACGACAACCGCTAGTAGTAGCTACAGTGTTCAACCAATTGAGAAAAAAGAACATGAGAGGCGGTACCCTTTAGAGCGTGCCGTGAAGACAGATGAATCTATCCCTCTTGGTCAGTCTATCTCTAGCAACTCTACTCAGCTCAAACTCTACCCTATATTCACTCGAGCCTAAATGAACATCTTTGAAGCACCATTGAACAAAGAGGTATGAAGGAAAATTAAGCTTGGGGAATGGAAAGTGTTTAGGCTAAGTGTAGTTGTGTATGATCGATCTGCTAACCAATACAGTCCTACTTATACATGCATCAGCTACTAACTCTATAACCATATTAACTGAAATAACACATTTAACCACCTGATCTAATAGAAATACCAAAATTAACGATCCTAACTACTTTTCTAACTACCACGTGCTAATTTATATTTTATGCACGTGCTTGAATTTGCCAAAGTCGATCTTCTGATGCCAGGATGGATCCAGTTTTGGATGGGAGTCGACATTTGATTTGGAGGTTGACATTCGGATAGACTCGAACGCAGAGTCGGTTCCGGGTATGGAGTTGGCATCTAGTTTGGAATCGGCTCCAGATCTAAAGTTGGCATCCGGTCTGGAATCGGCTCCCGATTTGGAGTCGGCATGCGGATGTCACCTTGGTACGGAATCAGCTCTATAGGAGTCGACATCTTGACTGCTAATGATAGAGTCAGCATCATGGAGTCGGCTTCATTCGGTTGGGATGCATCTGATCTTGGCTAGGATGACTTCATTCTGACCGAGACAAAGTCGGCTTGGAGGGTTTCGCCTGGCCTGGACGACTTCCTCTAACTGATTTGACTTCGTCCGATCTCTCCTCTGACCTGCAAAGTAAGACTTATATTTTTGTTAGGTAAAATCAGTGTGGTTATCAGTGTGAGTATAAACTAAGCATTATCAGTGTGCATACATGCACATGCATATAACTTTCTTAATAGTCCATTTGCTTTAATTTAATATATATATATATATATATATATATATATATATATATATAACATTTTAAATTATTTTATAAATTTAAAATATTTTATATACTTTAAATATTTATTTATTATGAAATAATTATTATATAAAAATAAATATTTATCTTGAATAGTACAAAGACTAAAATTCTAGTTCAAATTAAAATTTAAAATATTAATAAAGAATATATTTGTAAGATTTAATATGAGACAATAATATTTTATTGATGATAAAGAATAATATAAAAAAAAATTAAATAAAAAAATATTTTTTGAACATTTTTAAAACTATATTATTTATTTAATATAATAAAATATACCACTTTTAATAAAATTATATGCCTATTTCTTTAATATAATATATGTTTACTTTAACAAATTTTATATAAAAGAAAGACTTATTTACCATTTCATCCATTAACCCATAAAAAGTCAATCGATTTTGGTTTTTGGACAACTTGTTTTATGTCCGAAGCTTCAATCTTCTTATATTGGATACATTTAAAAATGGAAGAGGATTAGGTGACACAAGTTTTTGTGATTCCACTTTATAACTACACTTTTTTAAATGACATGATATTTATGATTTCAATTGATGTATGTATTTATCTTTTCCTTAAGAATATATATTTATGTCTGTGACAATGTTTTTATAAGTTATCAAAAGAAAAAAAAATATACACTCTTTTCATAATTAACTCAATACAAAGTCTTATTTGAAATCAACTTATAAATTCTTTTCATCATTAAATTAATACAAAGTTTTATTTGAAATCAACTTATACGTGTGGTTATAAAAACTAAAGCTATAAATTTATGAGAAAAGTTTGTAGAAGTAATTAATGTGTTGATAATTTTTTTATCAACTATTTACGTAAATTATTAACAGGTTAATTTGTAATAATTATTTACTATTTATATAAAAATTTGGTATTAATTATTTACTATCTGATTTTAGAAAAAAAAGGTAAAAAAAAAAACAATTTAATCTTTAAATAATTTTGTTTAAATAATTGATAAAAAAAAGTTATACTCAATTTAACAAGAGACTAATCTAAATAGCTGAATTGATTGATTAAAATCAAAATATTAAATGATTGATTAATATAAAATATGTTAAAATTAATATAAATTATGTTGAAAAAAATTAACCAAAGAAACAATTAATTCATGTTAAAAAAATATTAATTGATTATAATAAAACATGTCAAAGTTAATATAATATAATACAATATAATCTAATCTACTATAATTATATACATACCCAACCCGGAAGATTGAGCGAAACCCCTTTCCTAAACAAAAAACCTTTGAGCTATAAATTTTATTACGATAAAAAAAAGTTCTGAATCAGTGAAGAATCTCAGGTTCTGTGGAAAACCTTCTCAATCTTTCAAGAAGATAAACAACAATGGTGCGAATTTTGTTATTTTCGATTTTTTTTACGTTTGATTGCGGAATCGCTATTAGGGTTCTTGTTTTCAATTTCATGCTTCTTAAGTTACCAATTCAATTATGTATTTTTTGTTTTGATTAGGGTTGTTTTATTTATATTCTTGTGTCGAATTCCTTAACGATGTTATGCACTCGGGGAGTTCGTGTGTTGTTCTTGATTTGGTGGGTTGGGATCCTTTATTAGCAGTAAATTCAAACCCTATATTGAAAATCCTTCGTTGTCGTGTTGGGATTTTGTAAAAGGGAAAAATAATAGGTATATTCGTAATGGTAAGCTATGTATGAAGTGTGTTTAATATGTATATGTATTAAATTCTGATAGAAGAACTGTTTTTCTTGAGAAAAACTAGGGGATTCTGTTATTGCATGTCAATTGGTTCATTTGGTTGGTTTTTAATTCTGTCTCTTGGCTTAAGAGGGATTCTTGGTGCTTGTGATGTATTTGCCTATTTGGTCTCTGTTTGTTAATTTCCTGATATACTGAGCTTGCTCTGATTGGATTTTTACAGTCTTCACTTGCGGCTGCTAGAGCAGACAACTTTTACTATCCTCCAGAATGGGAACCGAGTCAGGTATGGTTGCATCACAGGTGTTAAGCTGTGTTATAGCCAAGAATGTTTAATATCAGGAGACTCATACTTTTTCTTCATTTTCAGGGTTCGCTGAACAAGTTTCATGGTCAACATGCCTTGCGGGAGAGAGCAAGAAAAATAGATCAGGGTATCCTGATTATAAGGTAATGAGCAGTAGCTACAGTAATCATTAAGTCATGATAACTGTTACCTTTTTCAAATAAGGGATCCCAATGTTATTTCCCACTACATTAACTTACTTGAAGTTATATAGTATGGAAAATGGAATGATTAATGAATGTGAATGATGAGCCTGTTTAGTAATTGATGCCTATAGTATTCTGTATCAAGTACATGGACAAACTACAGACTATCAGGTTTATAAATATCAAAATTGAAAGTTTCTTGATAGATTTATGAATTATGAGTATATTCTAATGATCACCTATGATTGAGCTGAATCTTTATAAAATTTTACATGCTTGAACCTGTTCTTCCAGATTTATAATTTTCTTGTTTATATAAGTACTCACTTTCTGAATAGCTTATTTATACAACAATCAAGGTTGTCAAAATTCCGATCCCTCCTAGATCAGAAAGGGGGACTGGGGAAGACCCATGTAATTGTAACATGGTTCATAAGAACCTACCTTAACACAAAATTATATATGTGTGTGTGGGAAGCATATCAAGTTAGAGGTGAGAGCATGAGAGGAGCAAATATAACATTTAGTTAAGATCTAAGAACAAAAGAACTTTTTCACATAAAAAACAGGGAAGATTATATATATAATCATGACTAAAATTTAGTTAAGATTTAAGAACAAAAGAACTTCACATAAAAAACAGGGAAGATTATATATATAATCATGACTAACATTTAGTTAAGATTTAAGAACAAAAGAACTTTTTCACATAAAAAACAAGATTATATATATAATCGTGACTAACATTTAGTTGAGATTTAAGAACAAAAGAACTTTTTCACATAAAAAACAGGGAAGATTATATATATAATCATGACTAACATTTAGTTAAGATTTAAGAACAAAAGAACTTCACATAAAAAACAAGATTATATATATAATCATGACTAACATTTAGTTGAGATTTAAGAACAAAAGAACTTTATCACATAAAAAACAGGGAAGATTATATATTATAATCATGACTAACATTTGGTTAAGATTTAAGAACAAGAGAAATTTTCACATCAGAAACAAGGAAGAACCAAGTCTATGAAGGACAAAGGATATCTTCGTTTTTTTTTTTTTTCAGGGGGGGAGGACTAAGCATAGGTCAAAGCTAAAGGAACTAAGCATATGTTTGGTAAAGCTTATTTTAGTAGAAATAATCTCTGATTTTTTAAAAGCTCTCTCAGGAAGTTGACAAAAATAAGTGACTATTTCTTAAAAATAAGCTATCCAAAACAGTTAAGACAACCAGGGAGAGATTGATGGCTGGCATGGATCAACAAAAGGGAGAATAGAGATCAATGAACATGTATCAATGAAAGGAGGAATAGAGATCAATGACAGAATTATAGAGATGTCAAGCTGAGGAAGGAGGCCAACAACAATTAGGTTTTTGCTTGGGTTTCAATCACAGTTGCTTGCTAGTTACATCAACCTGTCAGAATCACAGGTCACCCAGCTCATGAAGATTGGTGATTCCACCGATTTCATGATCTTCCTGGGTGATCTCACGAGGATCCCACCAGTTCTCATTTTCTGTATGATCAGGATCATAAACATACCTGTGAATCATGATTTTTACAACCTTGATAACAACAACCAATGTTTTTTTCCATTAGTTGTGGTCAGCTAAATAGATCAAATGATGCCTTTGTGTTCTATTGAAAACCAATTCTTCAAAATCCATTTAGATAGAAAAAAAATTTATGGTTTCGCTAGAGTTTTTTTGGTCTTTCTTTATCTATAATTATTGGGCTATCCCCCATCTGACCAACTCCAGAGATTTGGGCTTTGACAATACAATGCTATCGTTTGATTTATGTTGTCAACCAGCCTAGTGGGAAAAGGTTTTGGTGGTTGTTGTTTGTATGACATCCAAGATGCCTTAACTGATGTACGTGGAAGCTAGGAAAAAATTGTCTTAAGATGTCTCATTCTTCCAGCTGAATTTAAATTGGTTTGCCTATGCTACCATGTTGAAGTTGTTTTTCTTTTGATCTTTAATTTCATAATACCTAATTTAACCACTTTCAGGTTTGAGATGCCTTTTAATATATGGTGTGGAGGATGCAATTCAATGATTGCAAAGGGTGTCCGGTTCAATGCAGAGAAAAAACAAGTTGGAAATTATTACTCAACGAAGGTATGTTGGGTGACTGCAAATGCATCTGAATTTAAATTATTTTTTCTGTGGAAGTGATTAATTGTATTATTTTGGTGTTTAATGGGTGGTCCTGAGTTAAGTCTTAGTAGCCTAGGCAAATGCATACAAAAAGTTATATTTTGTTTAGTTTGCGACTATTATGTGGGTGTAGAATGCCTTCTTCCTTGTTGCTTGCTTATACACTACTTTATCTTGGAACCTCCTCTAATAATGTTCAACCCAACCCTTTTTTGTTGATATTTTCTAACAAATGTTTATTGGTCCTTCAGATATGGAGCTTTACTATGAAGTCTGCCTGCTGTAAACATGAGATCGTCATTCAGACTGATCCTAAGAATTGTGAATATGTCATTATTAGTGGGGCCCAGAAAAAAACTGAAGATTTTGATATTGAGGATGCTGAAACTTTTGAATTACCTGCCGATGAAGGTGTGTATTACATACAGTATTAGTGAAATTTTTTTGGCAGTTTGTGTTTTCTTTTGCCTGCTTGGAATATGTTATTGCACCTGCCAACTGTGTTGTAGAAGCCGGGAGAGCATGCTATCAGATCCTATTGCCAATGGCTGTTTTCCATGGATTGATTTATTCTCCTTTTAAATCTTGTGCTATACCTTTCCTTTCCGTTTGCCTTTGACCATGTGTAGCAACTGAAATGTTGTGGTTAATGTTAGCTAACTATCTTCATCTTCAATTTTATTTTATTTTAGAGAGGGGTAAGCTTGCGGATCCATTTTATCGCCTTGAGCACCAGGAAGAAGATTTGAAGAAAAAGAAGGAAGCTGAGCCAGTGCTTGTGCGTCTCCAGCGGATGTCTGATACCAGGCATTTGGATGACTATGCTCGCAATAAGACTCTTCGGGCCCAGCTTAGAGTATGCTCCTTGGCTAATGATATATGTCCTAGTTTATTTTTTCTATTGCTTTTCCATTTTCACCCTTGAGTATATTGTTTCTTTTGTACATAATATTGTCATCCTGCTCTAAAGAAAAGAAATATTTGTTACCGTTTTTCCATTTTCTCAGGGTCAAAAGAAAAGAGTTGCTGAAGAAGAGAATGCTTCCAGGAAAAGAGGCATTGGCATAAGACTACTTCCAGCTATAGAACAGGATGCTTCCACGGCAAAACAAGTGAAGTTTTCAACCAAGTTTGACAAGAATAGGAAGGACAAGCGGGCGTTGATCAATGCTGAATCCATCTTCTCTGGAGTGTCTAACTCTTACATGTCTGATAAGAGAAGACAAGAACTAGAGTCTAAACGAAGAAAAATTTCTGCAACTTCAGCTTCCAGCCTTCTAGCTGGTGGATTTAAGCCATCATCATGGTCACAGGGTGCTGTTTTACCAAGCAGCCAAAAGGGAGCTTTAATGACTGTAAGACGTTAGAAAGCTGAAACATGTCTGTGACATTCGTTACCACTGGTCACTCACTTTAGACCTTGGCAATTGGCATTGGAGCTTGTACAAAGAAGTTGCTTTTGTGATAATAAACGAAGCAGTTATATTTTCATCACCCCCTCCCCTCCCCCCTCTACACGCAAAAACCCTAAGAAAGCTTGTTTCCTCTTCACCTTAATCTATATTGGTAATTTGTTTTAGCTATAATTGTAATATAGCGTCGAAGTTTGGGTGGCCACGGTTTTGAGTGCTTCATTCCATGTCGCGTTAGCATTGTTAATACACATTGAAAAAAAAGAAACATGCTATGATGTCGGTAGAGGTGTCAAAACGAGCCGATGAGCTACCTTAAATAGTTAGATATATGATTGAGTAAAAAAGCCTTAAAGTATTTTTTTATTCTTTTAGTTCAATTACGGGTGATTATTTTAGTTAGTTAAGTATTTCTTTTAAGAATTAAGTAAATTTGGTTATTGTATCAATTTCTTTATTTAAAGGTTTTAAATTCTTATGTTTATTTAAAATCTTCATACATTGTTCTTGTCTCAGTTATAAGTATTATCTATAATCCAGTACAACACGATAGGACAAAACATATTGAGATTGATAGACACTTCATTAAAGCGAAGTTAGATAGTGGACTTATAGTCACAACACATGTTCCTACAGGGCTTCAAGTGGTAGATGTTTTCACCAAAGGGTTCTCTACAACTAGATTTCAAGAACTTAATGACAAGTTAGGAATGACTGATATTCATTTACCAACTTGAGGGGGGAGTGTTGGAGATATTGTAAATATTTGATAAGATATAATAGGTAACCTATTAAGAGGTTACATATATCTAAATATCTTATTAGATTAAGTGGTTACAAATATTTAAATATCTCATTAGGAGATCCTGAATATTTCATATTATCTAGTTATCTTTTAATTTGTTATTAGAGTTAAACTGCTCTTTGTGAGTTTTTTGGATCAGCCTCCATCATAGAGAAGGGACTGGTATTTATACATGGGTAAGGTACATCTAGGAAACTACTTGTTGGTCAAATCATCTCGTAATCGACTAGTAACTAACTAATAACCACCTTATCAGTCATTGCTTCTTGAGCCATGGGCCTTCAGGGGCGGATCGAGTTATTGGGCCGGCCCAACAACAAACTTGCGTGCTTAGCTGGGTGTCCATTCTTCTTTTTGGCCCTTACTGGGTCAGGGCGCGTGAGAAGGGTCTGGACCGGTCAGTACACAACCTCTCAAGCTTTTGGCCATAGGCGGGAAGCTTGCTTGTCTTCTTGTGCTAGTCGGTCACTGCGTGGTCTTTCGGTCGGCTGACCGGGCTAGGTTTGGTGCGGTTACATTGGTGACGCTTGATTTTCGCACTCCTTTTAAATGTGTTTGCATGTCGTTCTCATTTCTCGTAACTGCTAATCATTGCTCCCTAAATATGTCTTCACATGTTTCCTTATTAATTGTTCTCCTTTAATGTTTTAAGCCTTCGGTCTCTTTCCTCTAAACCCTTCATATTTCCTCGAGTGCCAAGCGAAAAGACCTTTCATTGTTTCCTTATGCTCTTTCTTCTAAACCTTTGATATTTTCTCGAGTGCCAGACGAAAAGACCTTTCACTACTTGTCTTTGCTCTTTCTTACTTATGCTTTTTGCGCCCTTTGCACTTTCGTCATCGCGGGCCTTGTCGTCTTTGGCCTCATTTCAGTCTAATCTATCGTTGACTTCCAATGGCTACTCGAGGACGTAAGTTCTGCACCTTTCCTCAGTGTTTTTACTTTTTGAGTTTTCTGGTTGCCTTTGTTTTTTCTGTGTTTTCTGCCTAGTATTGTTTGTTGGGCTTTTCTGTTTAAGGGAGGGGGGGACTTTTTCCTATTTGGCTTGGGTCTCTTGGTTGACCCTTGTGTTTTGTTTGCAGGGAGCCACTCCGACTGGTCATCTGGTTCCTCCAATCCCGACAGCTCCTCTGCGCGGGGGAGCGAAACTCAACATTCTGCTACTCTAGTGGCAAAAGAGAAGTTCCCCTTCACCATTTTGTTCCGGGAGGCGCAGAAGAGCGATTCAAAGGGATTGCCCTCGTGGATTGACCCTAGGGTTTCTAAGGTCAATTTCGTCTATACACGCCCAGATTCTTTGGTAGGGATGGCCAATGCCATATGTCATCGTGGCCCGTGGTCGGTAGAGGTTCTTCCCTGTCAATCAGATGAGATCGTGTGCAAGTGGGTGGTCGAGACCGAGGAGCCCTACTTCTACCTCTACGAGACTTTATTCTCAAAGTTAGGTATCCGACTCCCATTCACCAACATTGAACGGGCGGCCATATGGGTGCTGAACGTTGCTTCAACCCAGCTCCACCCGAACAATTGGACTTTTGTGCGAGCTTTTGAACTTCCGTGCGAAGGCATGGGCAAGGAGCCCTCTCTTAACGTCTTTTTCTAGTTTTTCTCGTTGCTTCGGGCAGATAAGGTTGGTTGAACCTCGTTGAGTAGCTGGCCTCGGTGTAAGCTAATGAAGCCTTTTTGGGAAAGTTATAAGCAGTTTAAGGACCACTTCTTTCGGGTGGCGGTTGGGCGTACTAGGACGAACCTGCCTTTCGACGAGTTTGGGGAGCCCCTCTTTTTGTTGTACTGGAGTGACCAGCCAGCCATTTTGGTCACAGTCAATCGGGATCATCTGGAAGACTGGGAGGAGGAGTTCATCGCAGATCTCAACCAACTACCCACCCTTTCTTGCTCCAAGCTCATAAGTGCCAAGGGTGCTTAACTCTTTTTTTTTTTTTTTGCTGATTGCGTGCTTTTTTGTGCAAGCTACTTTGTTAAAGATATCGTTGCTTTGACAGTGAGTTCTTCCCGCTCCGCCACTCTAGCCGTGGGGGGAGCAGTTGTTGAGGCTTCCCCATTAATGGCTGCTCGGTCGGCCAAGGAGAGTACTCTACCTCCTCCCGTGGTCGTGTTGGATTCTGTTGAAGAATCCCCCTTGCTACTGTTGTTGGAGGTTTGGCATCAAAGCATGCTGTTGAGGAAGGGACGCTACAAAGCCAAGAACAACCCTAAAAAAGGACACCGGCGACTGGGGCTGAAGCCGGTAGTGATGGGGACTTTGATTTTTCTGAGTTTTTTAGGGCTGACCAGGGGGAGGGGGATGATACTTGGGCTGAAGTGATGGTAAGCCGATCTTCAAGCACCTCTGTCTAGAACCCTCGGTACCCTATAAGCGAGGTAGTCGACCGGTGGTTGAGTTGCTTTAGCGATCAGGAGAAGGCCAAAGATTTGGGGCTGTCAAAATCTCTTAAGATGATCCAAAGGTATGTCGATTACTCTCTTGTCCTCACCAGGGGTTGTGGAGAGGAGTTCGGGGGGATGTCGATGATCTAAAAAGGTGCACGACGCTCTACTGAAATTGAGTGTCGAGTATACTGACACCCAAGTGAAGATCAACAGTTATCGGGATGCCACGACCACTTTTCAAAGTGATCTGGACTGAGCTGTAGCGGAAACTAAAGAGCTAAGGTTGGCACAACAAGACTTGGAGAGCTCCCGGGACTACTTTAGTGCTCGAACCAAAATCTTGGAAAAGGAGAAGAAGGCTTTGACGTCGGCCAAGGCTTCTGCCGTTGAAGAAATATCGTGGTTGAGGGCGGAGATCGAGGCCCCAGATCGCTTGCTAAAGGAAAAGGATGCCCTCTTGGACGAGCGTGGGTTTGCTATTATGGAGCAGTTTGAAGAAGGCTTCACCCATGCTTTAGGACAATTGGCCTTCCTTCACCCTGACGTGGACATCTTTATCATCGACCCTTTCAAGGAAGTACTGGACGACCAACTGGTCGAAGTCGAAGTCGAGCCTCCTCCTACTTCAGTTCATTGATCCTCATTTCCTGTATCTGCAACAATATAGTCTAGGTTGTTTAATTTTGCATTTTATATTAGTGTTAGAACCTTGGCCCCTTTTTGGGGTTTCTTGAACAATGGTTTTTAGCTTCTCGAATGTGCTAGTACATTTCAGTCTTTTCCTTTGAATGCGATTTATCTCCTTGCTTGGTTTATTTTATTACGTGTTTAACGTTAGAATCAATGCTTTTATTTTGAATCTTTCGGCAGTTTCTTGATTCTCGACCGAGTCTCCTTAAGTTTGGGTTTCTGTGTGATTTGAGCTCCACGGCCGGGTCTTTTTATGACTTGTCTTTTTCTTTTCAAGAATTGGCTCCCGGTCGGGTCTTGTGCTCTTCTCTTTATGACTTGTCTTTTTCTTTTCAGGAATTGGCTCTCGGTCGGATCTTGTGCCCTTCTTTTTATGACTTGTCTTTTTCTTTTAAGGAATTGCCTCCCGACCGGGTCTTGTGCTCTTTTTTGCTTGGTTCATGTTTTCAACTAAGTTTCCTTGAGTTTTGGCTTATATTGCCTTGTTTTCTTTATGATGATCGTTGTCCCAGTCTGGTCCTGAGTGATCTCGCTTGGAGGGGATCCACTGACCGACCGCTCGTAGGTCTTTGGTGCCTCAGATAGCCATGACCAGCTTATCTCAGTCGGGTCTTTAATGATCTCCTTGGAGGGGATCTTATGGTCATCCTTGTTAAATATATTACCGATTTCCTATATCTTTTTCTGATATGATTTTTACTTGCTCTGTATTTTCTTGATATAGTTTCCTTATTTCCTTTTTTTAGGCTTAGATGTTTACCCTATAAAAGGAAGATTAGAAATTGTATTATTTACACTACTTAGTTCAATATATTTTGTCTATTTAACTTGGTATCAGAGCAGAGCTTTGCTCTGCCTGTGCCCACAACTGAGGGTCGTCGTCTGGGGTGCCGCCGCCACTGCAGCCGCTTGCCGTTGCTACCTACCGTCACCGTCTGCTGTTGCCGCCGCTACCTGCCGCTGTCGTCTGCCGCTACCGCCGCCGTCTGCCACTGCCGTCTGCCGCTGCTGTTGCCGTCTGCCGCCGCCGTCTGCCGCTGCCACCGCCGTCTACCGTTGCCGCCCGCCGCTGTCTACCACTGTTTGTCGTCACCGTTCTGTTCGTCGGCCTCTTTCCTACTTACTCCAATGTTTAGAACCTTGGTTGGAAGTATTGTAGGTGATAGATCTGAGTTAATGTGCTACTGTTCACAAAATATATATATATATATATATATATATATATATATATATATATATATATATATATATATATATATATATATATATATATATATATATATATTAGTGTTAGAATTGTTTGAGGTTGAAAATGGCCACTGCCAGCTCACTTTCTCAAGGATCCATTATCTCTTTTACGGGAACCCTAACTATCACAGCGGAAAAACTCAACTGGAAAAATTATAGAGCTTGGTCAGATTCGGTTGAGTTATGGTTTTGGGGACAAGGGTTTCATGACCATTTGGAGAAACAAGAGGCTGAAATACCAGAAGAAAACATAGCTCCATGGCTGAAGCTTGACTGTCAACTATGTGCTATTTTGTGGCAGTCCGTTAGCCCTGAATTATTAGAAATCTTAAGGTCGTTCTAGACCTGCTATTCTTTCTGGACGAACGCAAAAGATATTTTTGCTAATGATGTTCAACGTTTATTTGACTCAACTCAAAAGATTGTTTCTCTTCAACAGACCAACGATGATATGGTGTCACATATAGCCAAAGCCAGGGCTGCTGCTGAAGAATTGAAAGGTTTACTGGTGTGTAACTCTGTTGAAGAAACAACAAAGCGAATTGACAAACTTCTAATGGTTCTAATCCTACGAAGCCTGCACCCTGACTATGAGCATGTTCGGGATCAAATTTTATCAAGCGAACAGATTCCCTCTATGAATAGACCAACGATGATATGGTGTCACACATAGCCAAAGCCAGGGCTGCTGTTGAAGAATTGAAAGGTTTACTGGTGTGTAACTCTATTGAAGAAACAGCAAAGCGAATTGACAAACTTCTAATGGTTCTAATCCTACGAAGCCTGCACCCTGACTATGAGCATGTTCGGGATCAAATCTTATCAAGCGAACAGATTCCCTTTATGAATAGCCTGGTTACTAGGCTTCTTCGGGTTCCTACCATAACGAAAGGTGATGGTATTGCTGTTGAAAACTCTGCTATGATAGCCTCTCGTAGAGGAAAAAGTGATCGTGGTACTAGAGGAATGTCACGAAATGTTAAAGGTGGTCGTGGTAAGCTTATTTGCTCACATTGTGGAAAAGAAGGACACCTACAAAATAGATGTTATGATTTGATTGGTTGTCCAGACAAAACTGTAAATATATCTTATCCCTTCAAATGAAAGGACTGGTTCTCAATTAATCTCAAATGAAGAGTATCAAGAATTCCTAAGGCTCAAGTCCAACAACCACGCCCAATCATATGTGTCACCAAGTATTTCAACTTCCTGCATTTCTCATTGCATGGGGAGTCAAGGTCCATGGATAATTGACTCAGATGCTTCTGATCACATTTCTGGTAATGACTCTATGTTCTCTTCTATCTCCCCACCTAAGTTTCCTCACCTCATTTCATTAGCCAATGGTTCCAAAATGGTATCTCAAGGAGTTGGTCAAGTTTCTCTATCATCATCAATTAGTTTAAACTCTATCTTGTATATTCCCAAATGTTCCTACAATTTGATTTCTTTGAGTCAATTGACTTGTTATTTGAATTGTTCAGTAACCTTTTATGCTGATTCCTTTATCATACAAGACCGAAATACGGGCTAGCTGATTGGCAAAGGACATGAATCAAGAGGACTTTATTACTTATCCAACAATTCCTCTACGTTATGTTTTGCGTCTGAATCTCCAAAGCTTTTGCATAATCGTTTAAGACACCCTAGTCTTGCAAAGCTAAAGTTAATGGTTCCTAGTCTCAATAAACTGTCTACCTTAGAATGTGAGTCCTGTCAATTAGGCAAACATGTCAGATCCACCTTCTCAAGCCAAGTCAACAAAAGATGTAATTCGCCTTTCTCTATTGTCCATTCAGATATTTGGGGACCAAGTCGAGTAACATCTTTTGGTTTTAACTACTTCGTCACATTTATTGATGAATACTCACGATGTACTTGGGTCTATTTGATGAAAGAAAGATCTGAACTTTTGTCCATCCTAATGTCCTTCTCTAAAGAAGTGGAAAATCAATTTGGAAAAACCATTAAAATATTGAGAAGTGATAATGCAAAAGAATATTTTTCTTCCGAACTAAACTCATATCTGTCCTCAAAAGGAATCTTACATCAATCCACGTGTCCTCATACTCGTCAATAGAATGGTATAGCTGAAAGGAAAAATAGGCATCTGGTTGAAACTTCCCGCACCTTACTTTTAAGTGCAAATGTCCCTACTAATCATTGGGGTGAAGCCATTCTTACTGCCTGTTTTTTAATAAATTGAATGTCATCTGCTTCACTTGAGAATCAAATCCCCTACTCAATTTTATTCCCTAAAGATAAAATGTATCATGTGTCTCCTAAAGTCTTTGGTTGTGTATGTTTTGTTCATAATGTCTCTCAAGGTCGTGATAAACTCTCTGCAAGAGCAATCAAATGTGTGTTCCTTGGATATTCTCGTCTTCAAAAAGGGTACAGATGTTACTCTCCATCTACAAAAAGACATTATATATCAGCTGATGTTACATTCTTTGAGGAAACTATGTTCTTCACCAAAGATGATTGTGGTTCTATCCAACAGGCACTACCAATTCCATATCTTAGTCCACCAGAGTCATCATCCCTTGAAACACATAATCAAGACATACTCCAACCTTCCTCTTCTGTTTATTCTCAAGTTGAACTATCTCCTCCTTTAATGCCTACATGTCAAAGCAAAACACAAGAGATGGGTACCCCAGTATGTGAAGATTCATTTGATTCATGTCCTTTACCCTCAACTGGCCCCACACCGGATCCTCTTCCATCCTCACCTTCCCATGATTCTGACATTGGTTGGCCCATTGCTCTTCAGAAAGGTATTCGCTCCACTCGTAATCCTCATCCTATTTACCTTAGTTATCATCGTTTATCTCCTTCGTATTTTTCTTTTGTTTTCTCTGTCTCGTCCATTACTATTCCTAAATCTGTCTGTGAAGCACTTAATCATCCTAGATGGTGACAAGCCATGATAGTCGAAATGCAGGCGTTGGAACAAAGTGGTACTTGGGAGTTAGTTCCTCTTCCCTCAGGTAAGAAGGCAATTGGTTGTAGGTGGATATTTGCTATTAAAGTCGCACCTAACAACACAGTTGATTACCTCAAAGCTCGATTGGTGGCAAAAGGGTATACTCAAGTATATGGTCTTGATTATGGAGATACTTTCTCTCCTGTGGCTAAAATCACTACTATCCGCCTCTTACTTGCAATGACTGTTATTCGTCATTGGCCTCTTCATCAATTAGACATCAAAAATGCTTTTCTACATGGTGACTTGGATGAAGAAATATACATGGAGCAACCTCCTGGTTTTGTTGCTCAGGGGAAGTCTCGGTTAGTATGCAAGCTCCGTAGATCCTTGTATGGACTTAAACAGTCCCTGAGAGCTTGGTTTGAGAAGTTTAGCCAAGTTGTTCAAAACTTTGGGATGACAAGAAGTGAAGCAGATCACTCTATATTTTATTGTCATTCCTCTTCTGCTAAATGTGTGTACCTGGTTGTATATGTGGATGATATTGTCATAACAGGAAATGATGATATCAAAAATTTTCAATTAAAGCAGTACTTATTCAACCACTTCTAGACCAAAGATCTTGGCCACCTGAAGTACTTTCTTGGCATAGAGGTCGCTCAATCCAAGGAAGGCATTGTTATCTCTCAGAGAAAATATGCTCTTGATATCTTACAAGAGACTAGTATGAGTAATTGTAGGCCAGTTGACAGTCCCATGGATCCAAATATGAAGCTAATGGTAAAACAGGGTGAACCTTATTCTGATCTAGAGAGGTATAAAAGACTAGTGGGTAAACTTATTTACCTCACTATCACTAGACCTGATATCTCCTTTACAGTGGGAGTTGTAAGTCAGTTTATGCAGGCATCTTGCGTTGATCATTGGATAGCAGTCCTCCGTATTCTTAAATATATCAAGAAGACACCTGGACAGGGTTTGCTATATGAGGATAAGGGAGACACCCATATATCATGTTATTGTGATGCCGATTGGGTAGGATCTCCCATTGATAGACGATCTACTACAGGTTTTTGCATATCTATTGGGGGAAATGTGGTCTCTTGGAAAAGTAAGAAGCAAAATACTGTTGCTCGTTCTAGTGCTGAAGCAGAATATCAGGCTATGGCTTCAGCCACTTGTGAATTGATATGGGTAAAACAACTTATTCAAGAATTGAAATTTACTGATGTCCAACCAATGAAACTGTATTGTGATAATCAAGCGACTCTTCACATTGCTTCTAATCCTGTATTTCATGAGAGAACCAAACACATTGAGATTGACTCTCACTTTATACAGGAGAAGTTGCTGGCCAAAGAAATAAGTACAGGATTTGTCAACTCAAGTAATCAACTTGCTGACATTTTCACTAAGTCTTTAAGGGGACCACAGATACAAGTTATATGTTCCAAGCTTGGAGCATATAAATTTATATGCTCCAGCCTGAGGGGGAGTGTTAAATATATTACTGATTTCCTGTATCTTTTTATGATATGATTTTTATTTGCTCTGTATTTTCTTGATATAGTTTCCTTATTTCCTTTTTTTAGGCTTAGATGTTTACCCTATAAAAGGGAGATTAGAAATTGTATTATTTACACCACTTAGTTCAATATATTTTGTCTATTTAACTATCCTCTTAGGTCTTTGTCTTCGTGCCTAAAGGGGACCTTATGGCCGTCCTCTCAGGTCTTTTGTCTTCATGCTTGGAGGAGACCTTATGGCCGTCCTCTTAGGTCTTTTCCTTCTTGCCTGGAGGAGACTTTATGGCCGTCCTCTCAGGTCTTTTGTCTTCATGCCTGGAGGGGACCTTATGACCGTCCTTTCAGGTCTTTTGTCTTCATGCCTGGAGGGGACCTTATGACTGTCCTCTCAAGTCTTTTGTCTTCATTCTTGGAGGGGACCTTATGGCCATCCTCTCAGGTCTTTTGTCTTCATTCTTGGAAGGGACCTTATGGCCATCCTCTTAGGCCTTTTATCTTTCCTAGAAGGGACCTTATGGTTGTCCTCTCAGGTCTTTTGTCTTCATGCCTAGAGGGGACCTTATGGCTGTCCTCTCAAGTCTTTTGTCTTCATGCCTGGAGGGAACCTTATGGCCATCCTCTCAAGTCTTTTGTCTTCATGCCTGGAGGGAACCTTATGGCCATCCTCTCAAGTCTTTTGTCTTCATGCTTGGAGGGGACCTTATGGCCGTCCTCTTAGGTCTTTGTTCTACTTTGCTACAAATGCATTCTTATTGTATTGGATTAGTAATATTTTGATACATTTGAGATATACCTGAACTTAACTATAATACAATCGGAGGTTTAGCGCGTTCCATGTCTAGGGGATTCTCCTACCGTCGAGTTGCTCTAGGTGATAGACTCCCTTGCCGACCTCCTCAATTACTCTGAATGGGCCTTCCCAAATTGAGGTCAGTTTGTTGTTGTTGGCTGTCCTTGTTATTTTCCTCAAGACCAAGTCATGAGGCTTGAATTGTCGAGGGGCTATCTTTCGTCCTTGGCGCCTGCCGCTCTAGGCTTTCGTCGCGTGCTCCTTTATCTACGCTACCTACCAAGCCTACTACAATAGGTCCAAGTTTACCCTTAGCTCGTCTTCGTTCTTGGCCCGTTGAAATAAAGCAGTCCGGGGTGACAGTTCTCCGATCTCGACTAGGATAATCGCTTCCTTGCCAAAAGTCAAGCGAAAAGGAGTTTCGTTGGTGGAGGAGTGGGGGGTCGTGTGGTGGGACCAGAGGACCTGGGGAAGCTCTTCGGCCAACCTCCCTTTCGCCTCCTCGAGCCGCCTTCGTAGTCTCCTCAGGATGACTTTGTTGGCAGCCTCAACTTGTCCGTTCGACTGGGGGGTGCTCCACTAACGTGAATAGTTGTTTTATCTTCAATTGGGCACAAAAACTTGTGGTCGTCCGAGATGTGAATTGAGTCCCGTTATCGGAGACTATCTCGGCCAGGAGACTATTTCGGCCAGGAGGCCGAAATGTCATATTATTTTCTTCTAGTAAAAGTGCTTGATCCTTTTCGTCGATATTGTGGCCACTGACTTGGTCTTTATCTACTTGGTGAAGTAATCTACCGCCACTATCAGGTACTTCACTTGACTCGGGGTAGGTGGGAACAATCTAGGATGTTCCACCCCCTATTTGTGGAATGGCCAAGGCTAGGTGATGGAGTGCAGCTACTCTAGGGGCATTGTGTTCACTTCTGCAAATTTTTGGCATCTGTCACATCTTTTCACGTACTCCATGCATTTGCTTTTCAATGTTGGCCAGTAATAACTGACCCTAGCGATTTTGCTGGCTAGTACCCGGCCTCCTATGTGTGTGTCACATACCCCCTTATGAACCTTCTTGACCACATACTGCGCTTCATCGCCTTCAACACAACAGAGCAGTGGGAAAGAGAAGCCTCGTCTATATAGCTCCCCTCCAATGATGATGTACTTGGCTACGTCCTTGACTATTTTCTTAGCTTCATTCGGATCACTTGGCAGTTACTCGTCCTTTAGGTATGCCATTAAGGGGCTTATCCACGTTCTCTTCTCCCCCACACAGCAAATAGTCGGCTCTTCAATTGTCGACCGACTTATGCTCTCGTGGATGACTAACCTTTGCACTCCTCTCTTTTGGGTGGTGGCTAACTTCGATAATAAGTCAGCTTGCTCGTTCTGTTCCCTAAGTACATGGTGGAGTGTGAATTTTTTGAAAGTGGTTGCTATCCTGATAGCTCTTTCGAGGTATTTCATCAGCTGGGGTCTTTGGCTTGGTATTCCCCATTCACCTAGCCCGTGACCAACTTCGAGTCACTATTAGCTGGCAGGGTCCTTGCTTCCAACTCCTTAGCCAATTTCATCCCAGCCAACAACACCTCGTACTTGGCCTGGTTATTGCTAGCCCTGACTCAAAATGGATCGACTGCTTGATGAGCACTTCGTTTAGCCCTTTTAATATCACTCATACTCCGCTCCTTGACTGATTGGATGCTCCATCCACTGATAGGAACCATCCATTGTTTTCCTCGATTGCCGACCCACTTGTTTCCATTTCTATGATAAAGTTAGCCAATGCTTGGGTTTTTATGTGGCCTCTAATCTCATAGGATATGTCGAATTCTGAGAGTTGGATGCTCTAGGTTACCATCCTCCCGACCAAGTCTAGCTTTCTTAGTACCTGCTTGATTGGCAGGTCTGTTCGGACGATCACCGAGTATCCTTGGAAATAGGGGCGAATTCTCCTAGAAGCGATTATGAGGGTAAGGGCTGCCTTTTCTATCTTCTGGTGTTTTCTCTCTACGTCTTGGAGGACCTTGCTTATGAAGTATACTCGGTGTTGTTTCCCTCCCTCTCTTGCACTATCGTTGCACTCACAGCTGTCTCTACCACTGAAATATAAACCAGTAGGGGAATGCTAGGTATCAGCTTCATCAGGATCGAGGAGGAGGCCAATAGTGCTTTCAGCCTTAGGAACGCTTCTTCGCTCTTTGTCATCCACGCAAAGGTGTCCCCCTTCTTGAGAGTGTTAAAGATGGGTACGACCGTCTCCGTTGATTGGGATAAGAATCTTGATAGTGCTGTAATTCTCCTGGCTAGTTGTTGTACCTCCTTGACCGTCCGTAGGCTCCTCATATTAATGATCACCTGACATATCTCCGAGTTGGCCTCTATCCCCCTCTCGATCAGCATGAATCCAAGAAAATTTCCTACTTGGATCGCGAAAGAGCATTTCTCAGGGTTCAGCTTGAGCTGATGCCTCCTCAACACTTGGAAAACTTTCTCCAAGGCCCTACAATGGTTCGCTGCTGCTGTGGACTTCTCCACCATGTCGTCCACATACACCTCCACATCAGTGCCTATAATCTCCTCAAAGATCTTGTCCATCAAGTGCTAGTAAGTTGCCCCAGCGTTCTTTAGTCTAAAGGGCATCACCTTGTAGTAGTAAGTTCCCAAGTCTGTTATGAAGGTGGTTTTTGCCTCGTCTTGGGGGTGCATTTTGATCTAGTTATAGCCTGAGTATGCATCCATGAAACTCAGAAGGGCGAAGCCTGATGCCCCATCTACCAATCGGTCTATATTGGGCAATGGGTATGGGTCTTTCTAACAGGCTTTGTTAAGGTTTGTCTAATCAGTGCACATACGCCATTACCCATTGGCCTTCCTTACCATGACTACATTTGCCAGCCATGTGGGATACTGTATCTCTCTAATGAATCCGGTCGTAAGTAACTTCCTAGTCTCATCCTGGGCCGCCTTTTGCTTTTCCTCCCCTAGCTTCCTTCTTTGCTGAGCGACTGGCCTATAGCCTGGGGAGATCGAGAGATGGTGGCATAGGAAGTTTGGGTCAATCCCGGGCATGTCGGCTAGGGACCATGCGAACACGTCCCTGTTCTCCTACAAGAAGGAAACAAGACGACTTTCGTCCTCCAGCGCCAAGGTCGTCCCTATCTTGGTTTTGTATGTTGGCTTGGGCCCTATGTTGACCTTTTTCAGGTGTTTAGCAGGGAGAGGCCTTTCACGTTCGTCTTCACACCAAGGGTCTAGGTCGAGGTCCAGTACATTTACATCCAACTCTCCTACTTGTGATGGTTGGGAACCTATCCTCAGGCTGTCCTCATAGCATCGTTTGGCGACCCGGTGGTCGGCACATACTCTTCCTACCTCCTGTCCCACGGGATACTTCATGCATAAGTGTAGGGTGGAGACCACGGATCCCAACTTGTTCAGGGTCGGTCTTCCCATGATAATGTTATAGGATGCATCTACATCGACGACTGTATATAGCACTAGGATGGTATGCGCGTGTATGCGTTCTCCGAACGTGGTCTCCAACTCAATTACGCCTTTGATCGTTACTTGCTCACCGGCCTATGCTTTCGTCTCTTCATTTCTCCTCTTGTTTGGGGTCATCCTAGGCCTCCTTGGACAATTCGTGCCCGCCTGTTTTTCTGGCCGTCTTTGAGCTGGTTGGGTCCTTCTCGTTCCCTCTCTGGACGTACTGGCTCAAGTGTCCCTCCTGAATTAGTTTCTCTATCTACTCTTGCAAGGTGCGACAGTCCTCCATTGAATGTCCGTAGGCCTTGTGGAATTTGCACCACTCTTGTTTGTTGGAACCCATCCTCTGGCCCTTCGCTTCCTTCGAGTACTTCAGGAAATGGGTGTGGTAAATGTCGCGCAATATTTGTGCCCTTTTCTTGCGCAGGGGGATAAGCATCAAAGGGTAATCTTTCGATTTGGATGGGTACTTGTTTTCTCCTTTGTGGCCGCCTTGTGGTGGCGGCCTCGTGTCGCGGGTGCCAGATTGCTTCTCGGCCTCGAGTCGATCGACATGGTCCTCCTCCACTTCAATATGCTTTTCGGCTCAGGTTCTTATCTCCTCCGTGCTCAAGGGCTTTCTTAATGCTAGGGAGTCTCTAAACTGTCCGGCCCTTAGTCCTTTTTGGAAAGCCTTCACGAAAAATTTCTGATTAGGATCATTTACTCTGACCGTTGCATTATTGAACCGGGCCAAGTAACTTTTGAGGGGTTCACCCTTGCTTTGTCAGATATCGAAGAGGTCGACCACCTCCAAACGCTTCGTCTTATTGGCCGCGAATTGGGAGGCAAAAGAGGTTGCTAGGTTGCTAAAATATCTTATGGATCGAGGCGGGAGGGTGGCCAACTAGGGCATGGCCATACCCTACAGGGTTCTTGGGAATAGTTTGCAGCTCAGTCGGTTGTTGCCTCTGCTGATATACATCTGGGTCTAAAAGGCTTGAAGGTGGGTATGGGGTCCCGGGTTCCCGTCAAACGGCTCAATCACCACTTTGTGGAAATTTGGGGGGATGGTTGTCTCGTCGATCTCCTTACTGAATGGTTGGGCCCAAAAAGCTTGGGTACCTGTCGCCAATGAGGCCACTGCTCCTCCTGGCTTCTCCATTGTGGCTTTTATTACTGCCAACTGACAACGAAGTTTCTCCTCCCGCTCTTCAGCTGCCTTTAATGCTTCCATATGCCACTCTTCCGCCAACCTTTGTCTCTCTTCAGCCTCCATCTGTCGCTACTCTGCCTCCACACTCAGGTGAGACTGTTCCTCGCTACGAACCTACAAGGATGCCACCGCCCGGAGCAATCTCTGTAGTGTGTCCTCCTCGCCTTCATAGTAGAACTGGCAGCTTGATTGCGTGTTACTTGCATTGTCATTCGTCTTCCTTTCTTGCTCCTAAGCTTCAAAGTCGGTCTCTTAATCTTGAGGCGTCGGGAAAAGTTTCACGGAGGCCCCACGGTGGGCGCCACTGTTCTCGTCTATGAGTACAGGTAGTTGAACTACTCTTGGTGAGTTTTCTGGATCAGCCCCCATCATAGATAAGGGGCTGGTATTTATACATGGGTAAGGTACATCTAGGAGACTACTTGTTGGTCAAGTCATCTCGTAACCGACTAGTAACTAACTAATAACCACCCTGTCAGTCATTGCTTCTTGAGCCATGGGTCTTCAGAGGCGAATTGAGCTATTGGGTTGGCCCAACAACAAACTTGTACGCTTAATTAGGTGTCCATTCTTCTTTTTGGCCATTGCTGGGACAGGGCGTGTGAGAAAGGCCTGAGCCGGCTGCTCGGTACATATATTAAATTATTTTAAACAATGTTTTTAAAATTAAAGTAGTAATTGGACGGGTAGATATCAAAGTTATAAAATTATAAAAAAATAAGATTTAAAAACTGTAAATTAATATAAATGATTAAATTATATGTTTTATAAGATAAAAACTAATAATAGATAAACTAATTTATATTTATGTAAATTTTTTTAATATGATTTTATTTATCTAATATTTTAATTAAATTAAAAAAAATTAAAAAGACCAATTCAAATTGATTTTTCAATAGTTCTCATATCAATTTTTTTTGTCAGTTTTACTGGTTCTTTATTAGTTCTCATCAGTTTTTAGTTGCTCCTATCTTTTTGTGTTAATTGACTGGTTCTCAAACCAATTTTTCAAATGAGCCGATGTTTTTAAAATAATGGTTTTAGACTTTCTTTTATACATAAACTATCAATTTAATCCATTATCTTCTAAATAGCTACTAATGAAATTATATTAGTAGTTCCTAAAATATTAAATATCTATTAATTTAATCTCTAATTAATTTATTTTATTAACGTCAATTTTTCAATACTCTAAAGACTATAGCATAATTTATAATATTTTAGGGACTATTTAAAGGATTACGTAGAGAGAGGATAAACTATAGGAGTAAAATGATATTCTTCTTTTACATAAAACTTACTAACTAAAATATTCAGTTTTATTTAAAAAATATATTTTTCTTCTTGGAACCTTAATTTTACACCCTAAGCTTCCTTTAAATTTTATCTAATATTTATGAAAAATAAAATTACTTTTAAAGTAATAGAATTATATTATATTACAAATGTATCAATTCTGAAAATTTTGATAGAAAATGAGAATTTAATAAGGATTTGTTTGTCTTTTTTTTTCTATTTTCAATAAAAATTGAAAATAATGTTAATATTTTTTACTATTAAAAAATATTATTTTGTGAAAATTTTAAAAAAATACAAAATTGAAAAAAAAAAGTTATTTTCAACATTTTTTAAAATGAAAACAGGTCGAATTGAAAACTATATGACATAGTGGTAATAGATTGCTACTTTTTTCCGGAATTGGTTTCTTTGCGGTCGCAGAAAAAAATGTAAGAGTCTTGTTTTTTTTTACATATTGAAAAGTTAATAAAATATAGAATAGATTATATTACTATTCTCTTTTCTTATTGTAAAAATTCTTCTAATTTTTATATTTTAAAATATTTATTTTAATTTTTTAATTTTTTAATTTGAATTAATGTGATTATTTCGAAGTAATGATTATTTTTAATTTTAGGATAATTTAAAATTTTTTATTGAGTGAAACATGAAACATACCTTAGATTCACATATATAAAAATTATGTAAATCAATTGGTATTCAAACATTGTGAAAGGTAGCTAGTAGTTGTTGTCAATATCCAATATATTTGACAAAAGTAACTAAAAATCCATGAAAGTTGATAAATATTTGAAAGTTATAATGCAAGTTTATTAAATTATAAATATTTGATAAAATTATATGTTGAAGTAGTTATAAAATTATAAAAATAAAAATATTTGTATAAATTCTTATATAAATTTCATTTTTCTATTAATTAATATAGTGACTAAAGAATTTTAAAATATAACATTAAAATAATAGAAATCCCTCTCTCTCACACACCTTACTGAAACTTCAATTTGAATCGGAAAAAAAATACTATCTAGGTTTTATTTTTCCTTGCTTTCATTGTTATTTGTTTTTTGTTTTTATTTTTGTCTTTTGTCTCTTTCTTTCAACATGTCTCTGATGGTACGTGACTCAGATTGAATTGATTTATGCAGTTTTTTATTCTGATGGTGTAAAAGCTACATTTATGCATAATTCCATTTTTATCTTATCTTTAGTATATTTTGCCTGCATCTAATTCGTTAAAGGATGTAATTGCATGGAATTCTGAAAAACAAACTTAGTTCAGGGTTCATTAACTCTGCAATATTTAGGACTTGGTGCCAAGTTTTTATAGTTTATAAATGTAATTTTTAAAATAAGATGTAGTTTTTAAAAATATTTTCTCACTGTATTTAACTATTATCCTTCTTATTTAACTATTATTCAGAAAATAAAAATAGAAAATGATTTCACAAACCAAAAATATACCCAAGATTTTAGGGGAGAAAAAAAAATTGATTAATTTTAAAAACAGAAAAACTTTTTTAAGTTGAAATAGATTGAAGATTTAAAATTATACTTTCTAAAATTAAATGGAATAAAAATGTAATTAAATATTAATTTTTAATTTAGCCCAACATAGCCCAGTTCAAATTAAATGGATATTTACTTTTTAAGAACTAAATTTTGTAAAGCTCAGTTCTTTGGAGTATTTATGAATTTAGTTTTTTTTAATACAAATTTTAAATAAAAATATGATTGGTTAAAATGGAGTGGAAATAGTTTCTCACTCGATTTCAAAAATACTTTTACATTTATTTTTAAAACAAAAATGTTGTGAATTTAGTTTTTAGTTTTATAAAAAATACTCTCATTACATATTTGACAATTACTATTTTTGTGGTTGTTGTCACCACTATCACAACATTGCAATTTGTTATCACCATAACCTCTATTGGACATCACCACCATCCTATTGTCACCACCACCATCTTATCGTCACCATCACCACCACTTAACTAGCATCACCATCTCACTAGCACCATCACCACTCTTACTAGCATTATCATTACCATTATTAGTACTATCGTCACTACCACCACAAGCACCAATGGTCTGCCATCACCACCACTACTCCCATAGACACCACTACCACTCCCATAGACACCACCACCATCTACCACCTTACCAACATTGCCACCACCCTCCATTTCCACTTACACTACCACTACCAACATCACTTTCATCAACTCTATCACCACTACTATAAGTACCACTACCACTCGCATTGGCGGTCTGCTATCACCACCACCGCCATTGGCACCAACATTGACACTCTATCATCACCAAGACCACTATTACTCCACTACAACCGTCACCACCGCACCGCTATCATTACTCTTATGGACAACCGTTATCACCACTACTAGAACCATTGTCACTACTACTACTATCACCATTGAATCGCTATCACTATAATTGGCAAACACAAGTAGCTCAGCCCAACGGGTCAAGATGCAAAATCGGGCTAACTCAAGTTGAAAATTAATGAATTGTATTTTACGTCTGCAAACCAAACCAAATTGACCTACTACTTTTTATATAAATTCTAAAGAAAAAATGAAAAAATAAGTGTGAGTCAAAATAGGCATGACACATTTTAGGCCAATAACTTTTGGGTTTGACTTAGCCCAGTGGGTTCAATTCCTTTTAAGCCACATTTTTAGAGTCTATCTCGACCTAACCTATCTGGCCACTAGGTTGGCTCGTTGAATTAAGTCTATTTTACAAGTTCTAACATCACCATCATCATTTATATTAACACGCAAACACAATCTTAAACTGATTTTTATAATATAGAAAGTTTTTAAAGTGAGTTTATTTTAAAAAATAAAAATTAATTTTTAAAACAAAAAAAAACTAAAACTAAAACTAAAACTAAAACTAAAACTAAAAACTAAAACTAAAAACTAGTTTTTGTTTTTTTAAAATTTTGAAACTTGCAACTAAAAACTACCCCAAAGAGACCTTTAGATTTTCATTTTAGATATTTTCCAAAATATTTCTAAACAGATTTTTAACTTGTAATTTATGTAATTATTTTTATTTTAATAATTTAATAATGAATTTTATTTTTATATATTATTAGTGTAAAAATTTTACATTATCAATAAATAAAAAGTTATCCTTAAAATAACTTTTAAAATCATTATTATAAAAATTAGTAAATTTATGATACATGATTATGATTAAATGATAATGTAATTTTTTTACACCATAAGAATATTTTGATCAAATTTAACAATTTATTTACACACATAAGGTAAAACAGTGTCACAACCTAATTTATGACGCAAAGCAAAATCGTTTGGAGTGGGCTGATATGGTCTCAGTCAAGGGGCAACCGAAACCGGTTCAGCCTCTAGGAGTCGTCACCAACGTTTTTTCCAAGGAACGCCAGAAACTTAGGGGAAAGGCTGGTCCGAGAATCAAAGTTGCAGGTTCGGGAGTTGGTTACACATTGGGGACATTGGGTGGTGCCCCAACATGTCTATCACCTGATAGTTACCCTAGGCTAGCTATAAGGTGTTAGAAATCTAAAATTTATCCTTAGGTTCTTTAGGATCTTTCACCGTTATACCAAATCATCAAAGCTGTAATGTAAATAAGGATGTATAAATAATTGAATACCTGGATCCATTTGCAGAATCTTCTGTGTCATCTGTTTGACTGAGAACCGTTGGTTTTATGGTCTTCCTCAACCAAACCGCCTTAATTCCTCTTGGGACCTTAGCTTCTCTCTTCAGATGGGGAGAATGGAGAATATGTTTTGGTTTGGTGTATTGGGGACCATAACCTTTCCTGATGTGTTAGCCTACATATAGAGTTCCCATTATCCTCTAATGGGCCAACCTGGTATCCACTCATTGAGCCCATATCAAGTCTTATCAGGAAGTCCTTTTGATTACTTAATTTGATCACTTTAATATTATAATCACTTTAAATAAATAGCTATATAATTGTATTTGAAATATAAAGCCCACATGATCAAAAGAAATCACAAATTTCTAACAATCTCCCACTTGGGCTTCATATTTTCTTGAAACAATTATATTACTTAATTCCTTAGGCGCGCCAGTATGCTATTTATTTTAGACTTCCTCTTGATACAATCTGGTCCATCTCGTACATTAACAATGGAACCATTGCATCTTTAATCACTATTCAAGTGTGACTAAATAACGATGATCACCATATTAATATACTCAATGACATAGATCAAATATGGATGAGTGGCATGGAAATTACATGCAATGTGATCTCAAACATGTCTATTTCCAATTGGTCCTGATTTTTAATCTTTATGGAGATCAATCCAAATTCTTGTAACATAATTAATATATACAAGAAAGCATAAGTGAGTTCAAAATATAAATTTAAACCATCAACTTTATTTCTGCAGAAAATAAACAACAATTAAATTGTTCAAATTGAAACATAAAACATATAGGCTCCCACTGAACTAAAGTACCCTAAGGAATAATACCCATATGAGCAGTGTGCTCCTCAAAGAACCTTAGGTATTAGCCCTTTAGTCAATGGATCAGCTAGCATAAAACTTGTTCCTATATGTTTTATGAAAATTTGTTTATTTTGAACTCTGGTTAGATGCCTCAAAGCAAGCCACAAACTCTATAGCTATGGTCAAAGAGGCTATAAGAGTCTGTTCAATAAACTTCTAAGAGATAGCTCCTCCAGCCAACATATAGATGTATCTAGACATGGAGCGTTTGCTATCTTAACATCCAGCAAAATCGGAGTCAGAGTACATGATGATCTCCAAACCTTCAGACTACCGATAAGTAAACATGTATCCTTTTGTTCTCTTTAAGTAACGCATCACGCGTTTAAGTACCTTTCAATGCTGCATTCCAAGATTACTTAAATATCTGCCCAAAACTCCTACCATAAAAGCAACACGGGACGAGTACAAACTTGAGCGTACATTAGACTCCCCACTGCTAAGGCATAGGGAATCTTTTGCATCTCATTTCTTTCAAGGTCATTGGTGGGGCATTGTTTTAGACTAAATTTGTCTCCCTTAGCTATCGGGGTATCTCTTGGTTTACTATCTTTCATGCTGAATCTTTCTAAGACTTTGCTGATATAGTTCTCTTGTGACAACCTTAGGATACCTTGAGAATGATCTCTTAGTATCTGAATGCCTAACACAAAAGAAACTTCCCCAAGATCTTTCATTTCGAAATTTTTCGTCAGAAATCTCTTGGTTTCATGCAACAAGCCTGTATCACTACTAGTAAGTAGTATATCATCGACATATAGTACCAGGAACATGTATTTACTCCCACTGAACTTATGATATACACAATCATCAACTACATTTGCCTCAAAATCATATGAGGTGATGACTTAATGGAACTTGTGATACCATTGACGAGAAGCTTTGTTTTTAGGCCATAGATGGATTTCTTTAGTTTGCATACCATAGACTTAGATTCGTTTTGAAACAAAGTTTTCAGGTTGCATCATATAAATTGTTTCATCAATGTCGCCATTTAGAAACGCAGATCTTAACATCCATCCGATGTAGCTCTAAATCAAAATGAGCTACAAGTGCCATTACGGTTCTAAAAGAATCCTTTGAAGATACCAGAGAAAAGGTTTCTTTGTAGTCAATGCCTTCCTTCTGAGTAAAGCCTTTAGCAACTAGACGAGCCTTATATCTTTCGATATTACCTTTAGAATCCTTTTTGGTTTTAAATATCCATTTGCAACCAATAGGTTTCACACCTTCAGGTAATTCGACAAGATCCTAAACGTCATTGTCTTGCATAGACTTCAACTCATCTTTCATGACATTAATCCATTTTTGAGAGTTAGAACTTTGCATAGCTTGACAGAAGTTGTTTGGATCATCTTCTGTCAAACCAATGCCATCTTCATGTTCTTGGAGAAAGACAATGTAGTCATCTGGAATTGCATGTCTCTTCTCTCTAATGGATCTCCTTAACGGCACTTGTTGAGGTTGTTGAGGTTGCTCTATTGATGGTTGAGGAAGAACTTCATCACGGTCTTGTTCGGAACAATGTCGGGGAACAATAGTTTGAACATTGTCTCCTATTACTGGAGTTGTTTCTTGAATAGTAATAGGCACAAGGACTTGACTAATGTCATTGATAGATTCTTCCTCAAAGACAACATTCCTTATGTTCTCTTCCTTCCCAAACTCAACTTCCTCAAGAATCCTCGTATTTTCAGTTTTAAAAAAATGATCTTGAAGTGGGATCATAAAACTTATAGCCCCGAGGCGTTCAAGATAGCCAACAAAATAATGATTAATCTGTTCTTGAATCCAGTTTTTCTTTCATGCGGCCTATAAGGGCATGCTTCAATTTTGACAACCCCAAATGTGAAAATGATTTATGCTTGGCTTTTTTGCCAATCCAAAGTTCATAAGGGGTTTTGTTAATCGCTTTAGTTGGCACCCTATTAAGGATGTGAACTCATGGTCTTTAAAGATTCTCCTTAGTGACTCATGTAAAGAAGAATGACTAATCATACTTCTCACCATATCCTTAAGAGTCTGGTTTCATTGTTCTGCCACACCGTTCATGCTAGGTTTGTCTGGCATGGTGTATTGCAGAACAATTCCACACTCTCTAAGAAAAAGAGCGAAAGGTCCTGGACGTTGTTCTCCTGATCCGTCATATTTACCATAGTATTCACCACCACGATCAGATTTGACGGCTTTAATTTTCTTTCCAAGTTGAAGTTCAACTTCAGCTTTAAAAGACTTGAAAACGTCTAGGGATTGAGACTTCTCATGTATCAGATATAGGTAACCGCATCTAGAATAATCATCTATGAACGTAATAAAATATTGTTGTCCATTCCATGAGGCTGTAGGGAAAGGACCACAAATATCTGTATGTATTAGTTCTAAGACATCCTTAACTCTTTCGGCACCTAATTTTCTTTCATTGAGAAGACCCTTCCGCAACATCCTTAATGTTCTTTATTTTCTTATTTTGAGTGGTCAAAGCAAAATGAATACTTTCAGTCTTAACTCTCTACAACCTCTCTTTCTCTTGCACACAGTGATATAAATTCACTCAAAGACCATTTATCCTTTCTGGGTATTATACCTCACTTTGAATTACCAAAGTGTGTAAGAAGCAAGATCAAAACCAAGTGCACAATCAAGTCTTCACCAGACTCTAACTTGAGTGACGTGAGTTTTTTGTCGAGATTAGACATCTCCATTATGTCTTCTCTTATATTTTCTTTTACCTTTGACTTTCAAAAATAAAGCCCCGCAACGCTTCTAAAATCAAGCGCTTCATGATCATAAGTCACACTTGGTTAGAACATTTCCATTTCTCAATTTTAACCTCATGAAGGTTATCCGAAGTAAGAATAGGTTTTTCTACCCAAAGCGCTAGATCGATTCATACAGTCGACATTGTTCTACGACTTCCTTCCGGACCTTGAAATTCGCCTCGTTCAAAGATACTATTAATTTGGGCGGATATGTTGACCATACTAGTAGCGAAGAATTGAAAAGAGAACACAATTGATCTTTATGATAAATTTAAAGACCCAACGAGATACCTAGCGACCATTAATCCTCAATCGTTGGATTGATAGAATTAGCGCAAGTGGTACTCTCTCAACGATAATAGTCAAATATTGACAATTAGTTACGTCAAATAATAAGCTTTTCGTTGGACCGACTATTATTCACATGAACAATAAAACTTTATAATTGTCACATATTTATTCTTTATGATAAATTTAAAGACCAAAACAAGATACCTATAAGACCATTAATCCCCAATCGTTGGATTGATAGAATTAGCTGCAAGTGGTGCTACTCAACCAATAATCAAATATTGACAATTAGTTCTGTCAAATAATAGTCTTTTTTGGACCGACTATTATTCATTTAATAAAAAACTTTATAATTATCACATATTTATTATCACAGGTATGTTATTATTTGGCCAAACTGCGTCTTCCTTTGGGCCGATCACAGTTCGCATAAATAATTCCATACGTCTATGTAATTTAAATTAAATCAATTTTCACAACAGGGATTATTTTGGCAATTTATTGCTACAATTAATTTAATTTTTTAAAAATTACTAGACTACCCAAATAAATGAGAAGGGTCTAAAATTCATCAAATTACATGGTACTTTATCCTTAGTGTTATGGGTTTAATATTTATAAATTTAAAAAAAATAATTAAATAAATAAACCTATCCTTATTGTGACCACATAATCACACGTTTAATTCTTAAGAAACGTCATTAATAACTCCAAATTGGAACAGAAAAGCCGAAAATTGAATCCGTAACTGAATCCAGCCTCCAAACAAAAATTCCAAATTGAAACCGAAATGCGAAAATGAAAAACCGAATCACATCCACACCAGTTTCGCAAATTACGTCTTCCAAATTGAAACAGTAACTGAAATTAATTCAGCCTCCAAAATTTTCCCAATTAAAAGCATCCGGAAATTTCAAATTGAAACCCCAATTGGAACGGAAAATTAATTTGGCAAATTCAATTGAAATGGAACGGAAACCGAATTGAAAAAAAATTCAATTCAATTCCAATTGAAACGGTCCAAATTGATTTCGAAAAATCCAGCATACATATCGAAAAATCCAAAACCGGCCAATTGAAGGATTGACGCGCAGCCTCGGGATTTCAATTTGGGAATTGAATTGAAGCACGGAACGTATTCCACGTAATTGCTCCACTTATTCGGCGGTTACGGCTGGAGCATTTTTGATTCAATTGAATGGAAATTAAATTCAGCAAAACCGACAAATTGAATCCAACTCCAGTATCCAAAATTGCAATTCAATTTAATGGTGTCTGGATCCATTAAATTTCGAAACCGAAATTAAATGCAGTAACTGAAAATTACCAAACCGAATTGAATCCAAATTGAAACCGAAAAAACCAACTTGAAACCGTAACCGATTCAATTAAAATTCAAATTGAAACTGGAAAAACCAACTTGAAACCGTAACCGATTCAATTAAAATCCAAATTGAAACCGGAAAAACCAACTTGAAACCGTAACCGATTTAATTAAAATCCAAATTGAAACCGGAAAAACCAACTTGAAACCGTAACCGATTCAATTAAAATCCAAATTGAAACCGAAAAAACCAACTTGAAACCGTAACCGATTCAATTAAAATTCAAATTGAAACCGGAAAAACCAACTTGAAACCGTAACCGATTCAATTAAAATACAAATTGAAACCGAAAAAACCAACTTGAAACCGTAACCGATTCAATTAATCCAAATTGAAACTGAAAGTGCCGTGACTGGAAACCGCAAAAGCTATTGAATCAGCCTCCAAATTGAAAACCCTAAACGGAAACCAGCATCAATTTTTAAACAGCCGCTGGCTGGAGTAAAAAAAAAAAAAAAAAAAGAGCATAACCTCCATCCATAAAATAAAATTCCTTCTTGACGCTGGAATCACGCAGGAACAGTTCCAAATTCAATCTTGAATGCTGGATCCAATTTGAAACTTCAATTGGAACGGAAACCCAATCAGAATGTAACATCAATTTGGCTAATCCAATTGGAATGGAAATCGATTTACCATAACCGATTCAAATTGATTGGAATCGAAAAATCCAAAACCGATTCAATTGAATTCGAAAATTCAATTGCAACCCAAAAAATTCAATTCAGCCTTCTGCCTCCGGAAAAGAAGACGATTCCAAATTGAATTCGAAAGTACTGTAACCGAAAAAATTCAACAGCAAGTCATGCAAAATTGCCAAACCGATTTACGAATGCAATCGTGGTCCAAATTTTCGAAACCGCTCGGAATTAAAACGCAGTCCGTCGAATGCTCCACGGGTACGCATCACGCCTGGATCCAATTGCCCACGCTCCACGTATTGATCGAAATTTCACCACTTACGTCTCGGATAATTAGCCGCGGTGGGGAAAGACCGCGAGCGGCGGGAAAAAAAAAATATCCAGACAAAATACAGGGAAAAATTGCAATAAAAATTACAATTCATATGTACTGGAATTTCAGTTGGAAATTCACAAAATACGATCCTGCTACTGGATCCAAAATACGATTTGCAATCGTATCTGTATTATGGCTAAAATCATATAAACAAAATATGTATACAACCTATTATTCAGCCCAATGATCTAATATGAACGGTGGCTCTGATACCACTTGTTAGAAATCTAAAATTTATCCTTAGGTTCTTTAGGATCTTTCACCGTTATACCAAATCATCAAAGCTGTAATGTAAATAAGGATGTATAAATAATTGAATACCTGGATCCATTTGTAGAATCTTCTGTGTCATCTGTTTGACTGAGAATGGTTTTATGGTCTTCCTCAATCAAACCGCCTTAATTCCTCTTGGGACCTTAGCTTCTCTCTTCAGATGGGGAGAATGGAGAATATGTTTTGGTTTGGTGTATTGGGGACCATAACCTTTCCTAATGTGTTAGCCTACATATAGAGTTCCCATTATCCTCTAACGGGCCAACCTGGTATCCACTCATTGAGCCCATATCAAGTCTTACCAGGAAGTCCTTTTGATTACTTAATTTGATCACTTTAATATTATAATCACTTTAAATAAATAGCTATATAATTGTATTTGAAATATAAAGCCCACGTGATCAAAAGAAATCACAAATTTCTAACATAAGGTTGTGGGGATGATGCTTAGGTTTGGAGTCTTGTGCAGATTACGGAGGGTCCAAGGCAAGAGTAAGTGTTTTTTTTTTTTGGTTTTTTTTGGTGAATGACTTGATAGGAGTGTGCTCTTGTGCCTACGTACCTCGGCTTTAGAGGAATCAAAGTTCACGTAGTTCTGAATGGGTTATTGGTTAGAAAAGGGGTGAAGCTAGTCGATACCAGCTTCAAGGTGTCAGGCCCGACATGAACTCAACCCTAGGTGGCGAGGGGTTTGGGGAAATGGTTGGCTGAGATGTGACCGAGATGGACCCGGCTCCGACAAAAAGGGCGTTTTGAAGGTTGTCTCGTCTTGGTCACAAGAGGCCGAGATGAGTTTGACCTCTGTACGTATGAGGTGGAGGGAGTTGGGAGAGGTTGGTTCCGGCCAGGCAGAATTGAGAGGGTTTTTTTTTTCTGAAAATAACAAAATGTTTTACTTTACTAACCTATTCTCCAAAGGCGTCTAGTCCCTTCTCTTCGGTGTTTCGTGCTTCCTCCCTTTGATCCTGCTGGCTTTGAGTGGTTTGCTTGGTCCCCTACGTCCTATGGCCAGTTTTCTCACTCCCTTCCTCTCTAAGTTTTACTATAGCTCCTCTCTCTATTCTTCTCTTGGAATCCCCTTTCCTCTTCGTCTGATGGCCTTTATATAGGCCCCTGGACTAACCCCATGAAACCCCCACGTTTCCATGATCCTTTCATGGCCGTGGAGGTTACCAGGAGAGTGGGAGTCGACTCCCTCTCTCCCATGATCCCCTGTAGCGTGAGTTAGCTAGTTCCACAATGATTGGACCTGGTCTTGGGTAACTCCCGGGGAGACTAAGTCTCAACTTGTCAAAGTAGTCGAGATGGGCTCGGTTTCGGTCCAATTCAGATTTGAGGGGTTTCGGCCTAGTTTCAAAAATGTTGGGCTGAAATGAGTTAATTTGGTTGCTATAGGGTCGAGCTGTGGAATCTGATCCCAGACAATTTTGGGGTGTGACAAACAGGATTAAATATTTTTTATTTATTTTTCATTACTTATATTTTTTTTTGAAAAATTTCTTTGTACAACAATAGATAATAGTAAAAAAAAAAAATGAATATACCGTATTAAGACATGGACTAATTTAATTTTGCTTCATTGACGCATTTAATTAATGAAAAGGCTAAATGATTTGTTCGTAAGAAAAGATGAACTACATTTTATATATTCTAATCATACTAAAAGATAACAACAACATTTAAAAATAAAAATAAAAATAATTGCGGTGTAATGTTTTAACAAACAAAATGAATTTTAATACATTACTCATTTTAACTTCACTGAATTTATGTATTTATAATTTATTATTCATGTTTGTGCCATTTTAATATTTATGATTTTACTTAAATGTCAATGAGTTAATATGAAATTTGAAAAGAAAATTACTTTCTTTTATAGGATAAATTAAATTACATAACATGACTTTCACTTTCTTTACTCTTTCAACCATCTCTTTCTTCTCCTCCTAAGTAATATTTCACTCTAATTTTGCGATTAGTGAAAAACAAATTTCTCTATTATATCAAATTATTAGTATTATTTTATTTATATACTTAATTTTCTATCTCTTTAGATTTATCCTTTTTTTCTAATCTTTATCTCTAATTTAAATTTTAATATATTTTTTAAAATGTCAACAATTTAAATATTTTGTTGTAAAGCCAAAATATATATATTCAAATATATTTATTTATTATAATTGTAGTTATAATATAATTTATATATTAAAATTTTTATTTATTATAAATTTTAAGAATTTGTCTCGGCTAAATTGAAAAAGAGTATAGAAAATAATGTATAATAATAATCACTAATTAGAAAAATTAATTGTGATATTATAATTGACTTTAGATTTTTTTTCTTTTATATATATATATATATATATGTATATTTGGTTTTATCACATTTTAACATTGATTTTTTAACTCATGACTTTGAGTGCACTTTATTCTCTACAAGAACTTTCTCATGTGAGAGGAGTCCAATTTCAATTATATTTTTTTTATAAATTAGTATAATTATCTTAACTGAAAGAGTGTTTATATGAATAATTCTTTAATTAAAACTTTTCTTTCTATTTTTTTTTAATTTTTTATCTCTTTCAATATATTATTTTCATATTTATTTTTAAACTGTATTTTAATATTTTAAAAAAATTTGTCAATAGTTAAAAATAATTTTGTATTACAATATGAATTATTTATGATAAATCTAAAATATAATTTATATGTTTAAAATATTTATTTATTATAAATTTATTATAACATAATTTATATATTTAAAAGTATTTATTTAATATTAAATTTAGTTATATATAATAAATAATTATTATATACATTACAAGGTTAAAGTGATAATAAAAAATAAATCTTATATATTTATTCTCTGGATGTATAAATCAAGATAGTTATATTGTATGAGAACATTTTTAGTTGTAATTTTTTAATAAGAGTGTTTTAGCTGATTTATTATTTTTAACATTTTTAATTCTAAATTAAATTTTAGTATCTTTAGCATAAATTATCAACAATTACAAATAAGATTGTATGATAATATAAATTATTTATTAGAAATTTAAAATATAATTTATATATCAAAATATTTATTTATTATGAATTTCAATTATAATATACTTTATGTATTCAAAAATATTTTTTTAATATATATTTTAGCATTATTAAATAAATATTTATTTTGTGTAATACATATTTTAAAATACTATATATATATATATATATATATATATATATATATATATATATATATATATATATATATATTAGAATAATTATTTTGAATAAGAGTATTTTTAATTATTATTATATTTGGGAGAGTGTTTTGTTTAACTAGTATGTTTTTAGAGTTTTTTTAACTTATTATTTTTTTAATCTATAAATTTTAATATTATTAATTTTGAATTAAATTTTAATATTTTTAATAGGTATTAAAATATAAATATTTATTATAAACTAAAATATAATTTATATGTCTAAAAAGATTTATTTATTAAAAAATTTAATTATATAAAATAAATATTTATTTGCTAGCTAAAATCTTAATATTTATCATATCAATTTGACTTCGTTATTTAGATCAAATATTTAAAAAATAAATAAATCTTATCGTTAATAACAATGTTACACACTTCCAGCAAAATTACCTCATGTTATCATCTGTATAAAAAATAAAATATAATAAGATAAAATACTAGTTTTCAAATATTCCAAAACTCATTCAAACTTAAAAGTCTAATAAATTTATCAATTAATCTAATAAAAATTTCAGAAAATTAATAACAGGGAAGGACGTAACCCTCCAAAATCTGCGAAAACACAAAACAAAAAAGATTGGAATTAAAAGGAGAGTAGGGATTTAACCAATTGAACATCCAAAGGGCCTGAGTACAGGGCGAGTTCAAACAGCCATTAGCATTCTACACTCCATCCATTCATTTTCTCATCTTTTTACTCACAAGTAAGTTTTGATCGCTATTTGTTTTCTTCTAGTTTCTTTCACTTAGATTATTACAACCTCATCTTCTACAAATACTTGTCTATTACATTTGCCAAAGATAATTGGCAGTTAAACCTCGATTTTTAAACTGTTAATTGATATACCTATAAGTTGAGTTTACTACAAAACTCTATATCTGAGCTTTTATTTGGTTCAGAGAAACTACTTAAAATATGGTAAAAAAAAACTTATATAAGCTATTTTCATAGTCTTTCACATGATTGTTCTACTCTCAACCAAAAACCGTGCTTTATCATCCAAAGAAGTGCAGGTTGTTGAAGGAACAAGTGAAAACATGATTCTTCTCAAAGACATAGTGCCTGCAGCTCAGAACAACATAGACACTAAATTCATCCTTTTGGACAAAGGCAAGACCACAGTAGAAGGGCAAAACAAGATATGCTTGGCACTTGTGGCTGATGAGACTGCAGCTGTTCATTTTCAGTTTTGGGGAGACGAGTGTGATGCTTTCAATTCAGGTGACATAATTTGTCTTACCAATGGCATATTTTCATACCAGCATGGGAACCTTATACTGAGGGCAGGGAAGAGAGGGAAGCTAGTGAAGGTGGGAGAGTTTACTATGGCCTTTGTTGAGACACCAAACATGAGTGAGATTCATTGGATTCCTGACCCAAATAATTCCAAGATTTATATCCAAGAATCTGTAATATGTCCTGTGTCGCGCATCTTTCCTTCTCTTCCTCCTGATATGTAAAAGAGATTTGCGCTTTTATCAGATCTGCAACTTTGTTTAAGCACCTTTTTCACTGTCCTAAAGGGGTTATTGTTTTATCTTTTTTTGTCATTGTGTTGGAAATTGAGGTGAAGTTCCTCTGCAGTAAAATGGTGCAGTAAATTATTTATTGGTTCATATAAGTAAATAATTATACACCTTAACACACCACTTTGGATGCATTGTTTTGATGCCTTGTTTGATAACTTGCTATGGATCTCAAGATAATTTATAAATTCTAATACAGGCTACTGTATTCTGTTACGAGGTATTCAGTTTTATAGTTGATGCTTTTTATTTGTTTATATTTTTGGGTGCATATAGTCGACATTATCAAGTAGTTCATTAACCTACCAAAGGCCATTTGGGTGTCTGCTACTCTTGTTTGCATATCCTTCCATATCTGTTCTATACTATTCTATTTTATCTTTTAAATTTTGACCATAAACATTTTAGATCAAGAAAACAAGGTGTATAGCAGCATCAACTAGAGAATATGCAAGCAATTTAGCCATAAAAACATGCACCAAGGTTGTTTTAGTGGCATGCTTCCATTCTCATTAGAAGATTGCAACCAAATCAGCTAACAAATCCTCGTGTAATGGTGCATCTTTGGTGCGGAGGCTACACTTTAGAAGGTTTTGTTACACATTAATAATGCTTAATATAAAACTTTTTAGAGAAGTTTGAGATAACAAGTTTATGATCATGAAGAATGTAACTCAATAGTTCACCACAATGGAACACATATGTAGAGAGAGGTGAGGGGTTGTCTATAGAATTGTTATTTTCTGTTTAAAAACACTTGTTTCTGTTATGAATATGTAGAGCAGATGCTGTCTGTTAAAAAAGATAATTATGCATGATAACTTATTTCTGTGTTTAGTGTGCTCATGATATACTGAATTGGAAGCAATATGAAGAGTAGATTGGTTATCACAATACAAAAGAGTTGGTGGAAATAGAGGAAAGCCAATGTCATTCAAAAAGCCAAGTGATTTCACAAGTTGCATTTTCCATTACTCAGCTTCAGCATATGAGCGGGAAGGGATAAATCTGAATTAGATGTGGAGTGTCTAGTTGTGGGACAACTAGCCCAATCTGAATCACAATAAGCACGAAAGGATAAATATGAATTAGATGGGACTAAAGACCCAGTCCAGGCATGGCCTTTAGGTAATGAACAAGGTGAATAGCAGCATCATGTGAGTAATATCCGGATGCGTTACTGTGAAATAAATTAAGTGACCCACAAGGCGATGATATGGGGAAGGATCGGATAATGTGGTAGCTAGTGATTGAGTTGGTTTCAAATGTTGCTCCATGGGAAAGTTATAGGTCTGCTAGTTGAGGGGTTAGTTAGTTAGGGGTCAATTACTCAGTTAGGGGGTTATTCAGTTAGTGAGTCAAGTGGATGACGATGTATATAAATAGACAGAGGGGTTGAGAGGAGGGGCATTCATTGTTTGGGAATTTGTAAAGGAATTGGGAGAGACTTGGACCTCTTGAAGGTTCAGGAGTGTTCTTAATAAAATCATTTGTATCTGAACCAGTTTCTATCAGAAAGTCTACTGGTTTTGAACCAGTAAGATCATTGTTAGAGATTATGTCAACAACATATTGTGGTTAGGACAGAAGTAGACCCTTCTTAAATGTGCCAACTGTGATCCCCAGAAAGTGCTTCAACCACCCCAAGTCTTTAATTTTAAATTTTTGTGCAGAATATCCTTAATTAGGTTAGTGAGATGAGGATCTAAACATGTAAGAATGATGTCATGACATAAAGGAGAAAAACACAGATCCAGAATTGCAGTGCAAGCAAAATGGTGATTGATTAGCAGTACTACGAGTAAAACCAAAATCAAGGAGAAACTTAGAATTTTGAATGCTGGTTACATGAGGCTTGCTTAAGATCATATAAAGATTTTTGGCAGTTTGCAAACAAGAGTCTTTCAATTTGATGGTACGTGACTTAGATTTAATTTATTTATGCATTTTTGAATTCTGATGGTGTATTTTGACCTACTCTGCTAAAGCCTTCATCTTTGTTAAAGGTTCTAAATGCATGGAATTCTGCAAAAAAATGAACTTAGTTTTAAGGTTAGTAAACTCTACAATATTTAGTTATTTAGTTGGTAAGTACTCTGATATACCGAAGTAACTGTCTTGTTGAGCTTTTGCTTATTTCATTATATACTTCATGATACCCAAATTTTTCTTTGGCTTATCATTTGTGAAAACTATTAACAACCTGCTATTCATGTTGTTAATTCGTGGAGTTTAATTGTTTATGTACCTGATATGTGTTTGCACTCATTCTGATCAGTTCTTTTTTATTTAGACAAAAAAATTATAACCAGGCATTGCTTGTATGTTTATATGTTTGTTATCACTTGTCCTTTTCTTTTCATTGGAGGTAGATTTTTTATGTCTCTGACTTGTTTTGTGTTTCGTCTCTTTACTGATGGAAGTGATAAGTAGAGCACCTCAAAAGTTTTTTGTTTTTGGGTGTGTAGCGGCAACAAGGTTTAAACGTAGGACTTTGTGGAAACTACCCGGCCCTCCCACCACCAAGCTGGTCCTACTGGGTTGCACCTCACGAGTTCATGATTGCTTGTGTTGAGGCAAAGCTGTTAAAGCCTTTCTCATAGTTTAGATGTTGAACCCTTCCTCCCTTTCTCTCTAAACAAGCAATTGACCAGATTTCCTATGTTGAACCCAATGCTATTTTTCTGTTAGTTGATCCCTTTGCCTCTCTTCCATGTCTGTTGAAAGCCATTTCTTTTCCTTCTCTTATTTTGTTTTTGCTTTTCCATTGTATAGCCAATACCTTCATTTTTTTTATCAGTAGCTCATAAGAGCAGAAAATAGTATGTACTAGTAAGAGAATGGTAATGGTTTGTCTTAGCTTGCTTAATCTTCTTATTGGTATCAGGTTCTGCACTAGGTTGCAAAAGACATTGTAGCAAGGAAAAGCCACATTTTTCTCGTATTTATCAAATAAATATTCAATAAAGACAAAATATGGTAGTGAGTTAGTGATTGTTACCTGGGAACAATAATGTTATGCTATAGCTGGATTATGATTATTAATGTGTAAGCTCTTCACAAGTATGTTCTTCATTGTTATGTAGTTTGATATACTGAAGTAATTGTCAAGAACTATTACATAATAGGAGAAGAAAATAGGAAAGAAAAAATGAAATAAATTTTTTATAAATTAAAATTAGTTTATACATAAAGCTAATTTTGTAGAAACTCTCTTATGTTAACTTATCGAAAAATAAGAGAATTTTTACAAATTAGTTTATATATAAATTAATTTTAGCTTATGAAAAAAATTTTATTTCATTTTTTTTTATTTTTTCTTTTTATTTTCCTTTCCTATAAGTGCTTCTAGAGAAATTTATCTAAACAACCTTATATATTGAGCTTTTGTTTATTTCGTTGTATAATTCATTATCATACTTAGAAAACGATTTTACAAACCAAATTGACCTGATAATTTAGATAAAAGAAAATAAACAAAAAAGCAAATTTGCTTAGTTTTAAAAATAGAAAAAGTTAATTAACTTGAAAAAAAATTGAAAATTGCACTTTCTAAATTAAATAATTAAAACTGTAATTAAATACTAATTTTAATTTAGTCTAATATAGTCAACTCCAAAAGTTGTTTTTTCTTCTAATAGGTTGGGTTAGTTAGTACAATATTATTTTTTTTGTTATAATTTATTGGATATTTATTTATAAGCACTATATGTTTGTAATGGTTAGACTTTTATTTCTTAGATATTTTAGAGCATAATTTTGAAAATATTCTTAAGTTATAATTTACGGAATACATATTGTTTTAATAAATTAATAATGAGTGTAATTTTTATACATTGTTTGTTATCGTAAAGATTCTTACACTGTAAATAAATAAAAAAAAATCATTTTAAGTATAACTTTTAAAATAATTATTATAATAATTAATAACTTATAATGACAATTTATAATGGATGATAGTATACTTTTTTATTATGTAAGAACATTTTATTTAAATTTATTAATAATTTATTTATATAATTGAAAATTTTGTTTGTATAATATGACAATCTATAATTTGGATGATAGTGTATTGTTTTTACTCTGTCAGAACATTTTAATTAAATTCATTAATAATGTATTTATAAAATTGAAAATTTTCTCTGTACAAATATAATAGTAAAAAAATGAATATATATTGTATTAAGGCTTGGACTATTAATTTTTTTTTCATTAACGCACCAAATAAAAAAGACTAAATGATTGTTTTTAAGATTTAAATGATTTGTTCTTAAGGTAATAAATTATTATCTTTATTTAAGAAAAGATAAATTATATGTTATATATTTCTAAAGTATAGTCCTTCCAGAAGATAACAACATTTAAAAATAAAACTAATGCAGTAAATATCATGATATTATTAGGATAGATAAATATCTCGTTGTTATATCGATGATATTTTTTCTATTTTTTTATTTTAGTTTTTTTTTCATTTAGTTTAGTAACATGTAGCCTATAAAAAAAATTAGAGATCGAATAATTTTAATTTTCTCTTTTTTAAGTTCTTTTCAAGTACTAATAAAAAGAATTATGGTGTAATTTTTAAAAATAATTGATTTTTATTTTTAGGTTAAATTATAACTTTAATTCTTTATCTTGTGGTATAAATTTGTTTTGCTTCTTTATTTTTTAAAAAAATTATTTTTCATCATTTAACTCTCGAATTCAAGTTAATGTTGTGCTTTGAAAAAAATGATTATTTTCAATTTTGGGATATGATTTTGAATTTTTTTTTACTAATTTAAGATATGAAACTTATTTTATTAAATTCATTTACATTAAAATTATAAATATCAACTAATATTCGAACAAAAAAAAACTGTTATAAATAAGGTAAAAATCGTTTAAAAAGCGAGTCTCATAAAAATATCCAAAAAATTGAAAATTTTCATATCATATTCTTTTGTAGGTGTTCATGAGACTCATTATTTATACAATTAAGTTTTATAGTTTTCATGCAGATAAATCTAATAAGATAAGTTTCACATTTTAAATCAATAGAAAATAGTTCAAAATGGTTTTCCAAAATAATGATTATTTTATGAAGAACAATATTAACTAAAATTTAAGAATTAAATGACAAAAATAATTTTTTTAAAAGATAAAGTACCAAAACAAATTTTTAGCATAAGATACAAGGTTATAATTTAGCTATAATTTTAACTTCATTTAATTTATTATTTATGTCACTATTCATTTTAATATTTATCACTTTTCTTAAATTTAAATGAATTAATATTAATATTATTAAGTTAACCATCATTTGAAACATAAATTATTTACTCTTATGTTATAAATTAAAATAAATAACATTCAGAGTAAGATTTTCAACCTCCATACTTGTACTTGACTGGAGATTCTGACTATTTCTTTCTCTATTTTTCTTCGAAGTTTAGAGTTATATTCTGAAACATCTTAAAATTTATTTAATTATTTTTAGAAATAAATTTCATTATTATTATTATCAATTTTATTGTAATTATTAATTGCTGCAAGAAATTATTTTATTAAATAATTGCATTTTGAAACTGAAATGTTATTATTATTACTATTATTCTTAATGATGACAAAAAATTAATTTAGTACTTAAATATTTACATTTAATTTTATTTTAATAGAGGAGTTAATGTTTTTATAAACTGATAAGGTATTAATCTGAATTATTTTCATTTATTAATTTAATTAATTCTTAATTGAATTAATGGGGGCTGACGGGCGGGTTAGGGTTGACCCGACCCAGTTAGGGTTGACCCGACTCAGTTAGAATATTAGACAGGGGGTAATCAGTCTACCCCAATTTGTGTTTTGCGCGTCAGATGACCAGACCTATAGGAGAGAGAACGCAGACCTGCAAGGAGGAGAAGCTAGGGTGTTCAAATCGTCCTAGAGTCACATCAAATCCTCGCTGTTCTTCGCATCTAAGGTACGAGAGAGATGAGTTCGGTTATATGTAAATGCGGGGGAGTACGAGTAGTAAGGGCAATCCCTAAGTCCCTTTAAGATCTAAATTCTCAAATTTGTTTGGTTATTATGTTCTAAAAATGTTTTAATCGATAGAAAAGATTCATCAATGTGTACCGTGGTTTTGGTTGACTTAATTGATAATGTAATCGGTTGCCTTTAGTGTGAAGGAAAACCTCTAGAGGGAATCCCAAAGGAACAAGAAGAATGACTTTGATGAACATGTTTTCTTCATTATGCTTCCAAGTATGCAGAGATGTCAGTTCTATCTCACTATTTGGATTTCATTTACATAAGAAAGAGCAGTAAGGCTTCCCCAGGGCCTTATTAATAATTGTTATTGTATGGTGTCTTGTGGCAATTGAAGGGGATTAAATTCTTGGATTAACGTTTTGCCTTAATGTGATTTTCGTTTGAAATTGTATGGTTAATCGTCTTAATTACTTGATTCTCGTGGGTGTTCATGGTTATTCATGGTTGAGGTTCAATTTGGAATTCTTGTGTGTAATGGTGAAATTGGGTGGAATTAATTGGTGTTTTATTTGCCTTTTTGTGCGTTCTTATAAATGATTTATGGTAATGATGACTAAATTGATATTCTCGTGGTTGTTCATGGTTATTCATGGTTGAGGTTCAATTTGGGATTCTTGTGTGTAATGGTGGAATTGGGTGGAATTCAATGGTGTTTTATTTGCATTTTTGTGCGTTCTTATAAATGATTTATGGTAATGATGGCTAAATTGATATGATTTTGGCATGATTATGGACTGTGTGAATGATGTATGAATCATGAGAATAAGAATGTGGATGAGAATGCATTGAGCATGGAGACATGAGATGCATGAGATGTTGGAAATCTTTATCTAAATCTTTATCTAGGACTTTATAATCTTTTACTGTTATATTAGATCATCAAAACTGTAAACAAGGAAGTATAAACAACTAAATACCTGGATCCATTTGTTAGGGACTAATGCAGAATCTTCAATGTCTTCAATGTCTTCCATCTGATTGAGAACCATTGGTTTGTGGTCTTCCTCAACCAAACCGCCTTAATTCCTCATGGGACCTTAACTTCTCTTTTCTGATGGGGAGAATAGAGAATGTTCTTTGTTTGATGTATTGGGGACCATAACCTTTCCTGATGTGTTTGCCTACATATAGGGTTCCTATTATCCCCTAACGGGCCAACCTGATATCCACTCATTAAGCCCATATCAAGTCTTATCAGGAAGTCTTTTGATTACTTAATTGGATCACTTAATGTTATAATCACTTTAAATAAATAGCTGATATAATTGTATTTGAAATATAAAGCCCACATGATTAAAAGAAATTATAAATTTCTAACAATCTCCCACTTGGGCTTCATATTTTCTTCAAACAATTATATTACTCAATTCCTTAGGCACGCCAGTATGCTATTTATTTTAGACTTCTTCTTGATACAATCTGGTCCATCTCGTACATTAGCAATGGAACCATTGCATCTTTAATCACTATTCAAGCGTGACTAAATAATGATGATCACCATATTAATATACTCAATGACATAGATCAAATATGGATGAGTGGCATGGAAATTACATGCAATGTGATCTCAAACATGTCTATTTCCAATTGGTCCTGATTTTTAATCTTTATGGAGATCAATCCAAATTCTTGTAACATAATTACTATATACAAGAAAGCATAAGCGAGTTCAAAATATAAATTTAAACGATCAACTTTATTTCTGTAGAAAATAAAAAACAATTAAATTGTTCAAATTGAAACATAAAACATATAGGCTCCCACTGAACTAAAGTACCCTAAGGAATAATACTCATACGAGCAGTGTGCTCCTCAAAGAACCTTAGGTATTAGCCCTTTAGTCAATGGATCAGCTAGCATAAAACTTGTTCCTATATGTTTTATGAAAATTTGTTTATTTTGAACTCTGGTTGGATGCTCGAAGCAAAGCCACAAACTCTATAGCTATGGTCAAAGAGGCTATAAGAGTCTGTTCAATAAACTTCTAAGAGATAGCTCCTCCAAACCAACATACGATGTATCTAGACATGGAGCGTTTGCTATCTTAACATCCAGCAAAATTGGAGTTAGAGTACATGATGATCTCCAAACCTTGGACTCACCGATAAGTAAACATGTATCATTTTGTTCTCTTTAAGTAACGCATCACGCGTTTAATTGCCTTTCAATGCTGCATTCCAAGATTACTTAAATATCCGCCCAAAACTCCTACCATAAAAACAACACTTGACGACTAGTATAAACTTGAGCGTACATTAGACTCCCCATTTCTTTAAGGCATAGGGAATCTTTTGCATCTCATTTCTTTCAAGGTCATTGTTTGGGGCAACTGTTTTTAGACTAAATTTGTCTCCCTTAGCTATCGGGGTGTCTCTGGTTTACTATCTTTCATGTCAAATCTCTTTAAGACTTTGTTTGATATAGTTCTGTGACAACCTTAGGATACCTTGAGAACGATTTCTTAGTATCCGAATGCCTAACACAAAAGAAGTTTTGCCAAGATCTTTCATCTCGAAATTCTTCGTCGAAATCTCTTGGTTTCATGCAACAAGCCTGTATCACTACTAGTAAGTAGTATATCATCGACATATAGTACCAGAAATATGTATTTATCAATTTGAACTTATGATATACACAATCATCAACTACATTTGCCTCAAAACCATATGAGGTAATGATTTGATGGAACTTGTGATACCATTGACGAGAAGCCTGTTTTAGGCCATAAATGGATTTCTTTAGTTTGCATACCATAGACTTATATTCGTTTGAAACAAAGTTTTCAGGTTGCATCATATAAATCGTTTCGTCAATGTCACCATTTAGAAACGCAGTCTTAACATCCATCTGATGTAGCTCTAAATCAAAATGAGCTACAAGTGCCATTACGGTTCTAAAAGAATCCTTTGAAGATACCAGAGAAAAGATTTCTTGGTAGTCAATGCCTTCCTTCTGAGTAAAGCCTTTAACAACTAGACGAGACTTATATCTTTCGATATTACCTTTAGAATCCTTTTTGGTTTTAAATATCCATTTGCAACCAATAGGTTTCACACCTTCAGGTAATTCGGCGAGATCCCAAACGTCATTGTCTTGCATAGACTTCAACTCATCTTTCATGGCATCAATCCATTTTTGAGAGTTAGAACTTTGCATAGCTTGACAGAAGATGATGACAAAAGTTGATTGGATCATCTTCTGTCAAACCAATGCCATCGTCATGTTCTTGGAGAAAGACAATGTAGTCATCTGGAATTGCATGTCTCCTCTCTCTAATGGATCTCCTTAACGGTACTTGTTGAGGTTGTTGAGGTTGCTCTATTGGTGGTTGAGGAAGAACCTCATGACAGTCTTGTTCTGGAACAATGTCAGGAACAATAGTTTGAACATTGTCTTCTATTACTGGAGTTGTTTCTTGAACAGTAATAGGCACAAGGATTTGACCAATGTCATTGACGGATTCTTCCTCAAAGACAACATTCCTTATGTTCTCTTCCTTCCCAAACTCAACTTCCTCAAGAATCCTCACATTTTCCGTTTCAAAAAAATGATCTTGAAGTGGGATCATAAAACTTATAGCCCCGAGAGCGTTTAGCATAGCCAACAAAATAACAGCTAACTGTTCTTGAATCCAGTTTTCTTTCATGCGGCCTATAAGGGCATGCTTCAACTGGACAACCCCAAATGTGAAAATGATTTATGCTTGGCTTTTTTTTGCCAGTCCATAGTTCATAAGAGATTTTGTTAACTGCTTTAGTTGGCACCCTATTAAGGATGTGAACTACGGTCTTTAAAGTTTCTCCCTAGAGTGACTCTGGTAAAGAAGAATGACTAATCATACTTCTTACCATATCCTTAAGAGTCCTTAAGAGTCCGATTTCGTCGTTCTGCCACACCGTTCATGCTAGGTTTTCCTGGCATGGTGTATTGTGGAACAATTTCACACTCTCTGCAAAAAAGAGCAAAAGGTCCTGGACGTTGTTCTCCTGATCCATCATATCTACCATAGCATTCACCACCACGATCAGATCTGACAGCTTTAATTTTCTTTGCAAGTTGAAGTTCAACTTCAACCTTTAAAAGACTTGAAAACGTATAGGGATTGGGACTTCTCATGTATCAAATATAGGTAATCGTATCTAGAGTAATCATCTATGAACGTAATAAAGTATTGTTGTCCATTCCATGAAGCTGTAGGGAAAAGACCAAAAATATCTGTATGTATTAGTTCTAAGACATCCTTAGCTCTTTCGGCACCTAATTTTCTTTCATTGAGAAGACCCTTCCGCAACATCCTTAATGTTCTTCCTTTTCTTATTCTAAGAGGTCAAAGCAAAATAAATCTTTTCAATCTCAAATCTCAAAGAACCTCTCTTCCTTAGTATTTTCTTTACCTTTGACTCTCAAAAATAAAGCCCCGAAACGCTTTTAAAATCAAGCGCTTCATGATCATGAGACACATTCGGTTAGAGCATTTCCATTTCTTAATTTTAACCTCTTGAAGGTTATCCGGAATAAGAATAGGTTTCTCTACCCAAAGCGCTAGATCGAACCAAATTTAAAGATCATGTTCTTTATGACTTTCTTCCATACCTTAAAATTCGTCCCTTTCAAGGATACTATTAATTTGAGCAGATATGTTGACCACACTAGTAGCAGCAATTGAAAAGAGAACATTGAATGTACAAAACACAATTAATCTTTATGATAAATTTAAAGACTAAACAAGATACCTTACAAGACCATTAATCCTCAATCGTTGGATTGATGTAATTAATCAAGTAATGCTACCATTTCAACGCAATAATCAAATATTGACAATTAATTCTATCAAATAATAGCCTTTCGTTAGACTGACTATTATTCACATGAACAATAAAACTTTATAATTGTCACATGTTTATTATCACATGTATGTTATTATTTGGCCGCATAAATAATTTCATACGTCTATGTAATTTAAATTATCAATTTTTACAACAGGGATTACGTTGGCAATTTATTGCTACAATTAATTTAATTTTTTAAAAATTACTAGACTACCCAAATGAATGAAGAAAGTCCAAAATTCATCAAATTATATGGTACTTTAGGTGTCTTTTATACCATAATTTACTTATTATTATTATTAATATAAAAAAATAACAATAATAATAATTATAATCTGAGTATGAATCCCAGCACCATTTTACTTTTCTAACATTTATAATTTCCACCCTTGGTTTGCGGAAATTGGATCCAGATTAAATGTGAATTCCAGAAGCCATAAATCACGTCCAAATTGAAACCGGATTCAATTAAAATTGAATCCACCAAGCCAAACGGAAAATCCAAATTAAAACGGAAAATCAATTAAAGGAGCATATGCCAAAATCTAAATTGAATCCAAACCAAATTGAAATCGCTGTAATTCAATCCAAAAATCTAAACGCTGGAAATTCAATTAATTCAAATTGAATCCATGAAATCGATTCAATTCCAATTTGAATCCAGCAATCCAGCCTCCTCCAAATTGAAACGGAAACCAACCTACGCCAGCATCCGAAAATTTGGCAGTCCAAATTAAATTCCAATCAATTAAATTTCGGTTGCAGTAACTGAAAAATTATAATCTGAAATTAAATGGAACGTAATTGAATGCTGCCAATTGACCGCAAATGGAAACTTGCGAAACTGCCCATTCCACGTCCGGAATTGTGGAAATTGCGAATGCTCATTAACCGTTAGCCAAAACGTATCTCGTAATTATCCACGTATTACCGGAAATTCAATTGAAGCATGCGGGCTACCCACGTATCTTGCGGAGCGGAAGTTGAATATCAGGAAGCGCAGGAGTTACAACCCTCCACGTATGGCACCGGAATTCAACAAACGTGCCTGGATGCAATTGATATTCCGAAAACAGTAACAGTTTTCCAATTGATAAAAATGCATGCATTTGAATGCCGCAGCAAATTGAATCCAGCAATTGAAACCGAAATCGCAGAACCGCAGAAGCCAAAGCGAAATCGCCATTAAATCCAAATTATCCAATTTGAATCCAACCTCCAAATTGGAAACAAAAAATCCCAGCTTCAGATTGGAAACGTACTAATGCTCATTTACCATAACCGCTGAATGAACGTCATGGAACGATTCCAAATTGAAAATTGAATCCAATTCCAGCCAAATTGAAATCGAAAGCTGGATCCACGGGACTCCAAATGAAAAAAAATCACAGAAACTGGTAACGCTGGAAACTAGATCCGTTGAAACTGAATTGACTCAATCAAATGTGGATTGCCAAATTGAAATCGACAGGCTTCACAAATTTGACCAAATTGAATGCACGTATCCATATTATGTATCTGCTAATCGGGATTTGCGGAAATACTTGAATGCGTACTCTGAATGTGGACGGCGGAACTTTGCAGTTTTCCATCCTGATCCAATTGCCCACGCTCCACGTATTGATCGAAATTTCACCACTTACGTGCTCTCAATTTCCAATAATTTTTCCAATAATTAGCCGCGGTGGGGAAAAACCGCGAGCAGTGGGAGGAAAAAAATATCCAGACAAAATGCAGGGAAAAATTGCAATAAAAAATTGCAATTTATTTGGTACTAATTCTGGATAAAAAAAAAATACGATTTGCACTCGTATCTATATTATTTCTCAAATTTATATAATTAGGTACTGTTAATAAATCATTTTAGAACCTAATTAATTTTTAGAGTCAATATTTATACAAACTATTATTTAGCCCAATGATCTAATGTTAATGTTAACGGTGGTTCTGATACCACTTGTTGGAAATCTTTATCTAAATCTTTATCTAGGTTCTTTATAATCTTTTACCGTTATATTAGATCATCAAAACTGTAAACAAGGAAGTATAAACAACTAAATATCTGGATCCATTTGTCAGGGACTAATACAGAATCTTCAATGTCTTCCATCTGATTGAGAACTATTGGTTTGTGGTCTTCCTCAACCAAACCGCCTTAATTCCTCATGGGACCTTAACTTCTCTTTTCTGATGGGGAGAATAGAGAATGTTCTTTGTTTGATGTATTGGGGACCATAACCTTTCCTGATGTGTTTGCCTACATATAGGGTTCTCATTATCCCCTAACGGGCCAACCTGGTATCCACTCATTAAGTTTCTTATCAGGAAGTCTTTTGATTACTTAATTGGATCACTTAATGTTATAATCACTTTAAATAAATAGCTGATATAATTGTATTTGAAATATAAAGCCCACATGATTAAAAGAAATTATAAATTTCTAGCATGAGATGCATGAGATGCATGAGAAGCCAGGACGTTCTATAATACCTTGGCCATACGTGGTGTTTAACAGGAGACCTTGGCCAAAAGTGGTGTTTAACAAGGTGGACTAATAATAGGGGACATTCATATGCATGGGTCATAGGTGGTGTTTAAGTTTAATGGTTGTGTAGAATGTCTTCGCACGGGCCATAGGTGGTGTTTAATTGTGCGACACACCGGCCATATGGGATGTTTAACAGTGTGGCCATCATTAGTGATAACTAAGGGGATCGAGAAGGTTCGCCCATGGTGTGGAGTTCCGAATTGAGACTCTTAAGTGTGGTGATGAGCATATGCATTGTGCGAGCATGTGCATTTTGTAAACATGAATGGAATGTGATTGAGTGTTTAATTATGCGACACACCGGCCATATGGGATGTTTAACAATGTGGCCATCATTAGTGATAACTAAGGGGATCGAGGAGGTTCGCCCATGGTGTGGAGTTCCGAATCGAGACTCTTAAGTGTGGTGATGAGCATATGCATTGTGCGAGCATGTGCATTTTGTAAACATGAATGGAATGTGATTGATTTTGAATGCGATGGAACGTGTGATTGATATATGAGTATTTGTTAACTGTTAGTAATTGGATACGGTAATGGGTGGGATTTAGGGTACTATCTGCTTTTATATATGATTGAATGTTGTTTCTCACCGTACTTACTTTCTTGTGGTTTTCCTTTAGGTAATGTTGAGGGCACTCATGGTGTCGAGTTTTAAAGGGGCGGGGTCTTGCTCTGATTAGTGTGACGTCAGGGCTTTGGGATTTAGAATAGTTGTTCTATGTCTTTTGTTGTTTGAAGAGCTTATTTTGAAGATGATAATGACTTTATTTTTCAATTATAATATTTAGATTTAAAGTCTTCTCGAAAACTTTATACCTTGTCTTCCTTTTTATTTACATTATTATTTAATTAAGTATTCGGGACAGAAGGGTATCACATTTAGTGGTATGAGAGAAGGTCGATTCATCGACCATGAGTTATGTGTTTATTATACTTGTGCTGTGTTGAACTGTGATATTGATTGGATGTGATGATTGTCTTGATTGATTTGTTCTATTTTGACTGCTTTACTTTTTTGTGAATAAGAAAAGTAATGTCTAGAGAAGGTAGAAACGACCGTGCTTATTCTGATGCCTTGATGGCTATGACTCAGGTTGTTGGTAATATGAACCAACACCAAGAGGTGGACTAGTTTGCTTGGTTCCAAAGGAACAATCCACCTACATTCCGTGAGGGATTTTGAGTTCGAACTTCAATTTTCTGTTCTTTCTCTTAATTTGTGCACTCATATTTGTTGAATTACTTCTATGAGTTTGATTTTTGGTAAACTAGGATTTTGAAAGGGAATTGTGTTTCTCATGGAGAAATCTCGTGTTTCTATGGTAAATAAGTTATTGGATTGAGTGGTTTAGTTTTGCAATTAGAGGGGTCAAGAGAAAAAAAAAAAAGACCTGAGAAAGTTGGAGAATTTTACACACATAAGTGTTTGACAGAAGTTCAGCCCTTAAATCAAGAGATAAATTAGAATTTAATGTGTGGATTATGATAGTAGATACTGCAAGGTTTAAAAATATTATAGGCTTTATTTATTTTTTTTCTCCTTCTAAATCTTATTTATACACCATCTTCATGTAGTGTATAACTTGAAAATTCTCACACTTATTTGATGTATAACTTGAAAATTCTCACACTTATTTGATGTATAACTTCAAAATTCTCACACTTATTTGATGTAATATTTTTATTGTGAGCTTCTTATTAGGTAACCCATCCTTGTCACAATAATATTAAAACTTTTTTTAAACTTCATTTTTATGTAATTTTTAATTTTTATTATAATTAAGAAACTGAGTATGAAGTTTCTTAAATTCATACCATAGAAAAAGATTCACAGAAAAAGTATGATTTTGTAAATTAATTCAATACTACTACTGAAATGGAATAAAAGTAAATTACGGAAGAAAAAGAAAAAGGTTGCTTTCTCTGATGTGTTTTCTGAGGATATGTCTAGGTTACCGCCTGAGAGAGAAATAGAGTTTTCTATAGACTTAGTACCAGGGACGGGACCTATTTCAGCTGCACCCTACAGGATGTCACCCTTAGAATTGGCTGAACTTAAGAAACAATTAGAGGATTTGTTGTAAAAGAAATTTGTAAGACCTAGCGTATCACCTTGGGGAGCACCTGCACTATTACTGAAGAAGAAGGATGGAAGCATGAGGTTGTGCATAGACTACTGACAATTGAATAAGGTAACTATTAAGAATAAGTATCCATTGCCCAGGATAGATGACCTTATGGACCAGTTGGTAGGGGCATGCGTGTTTAGTAAGATTGATCTTAGGTCGAGTTATCACCAGATTAGAGTTAAGGAGGAAGGTATACCTAAGACTGCTTTTAGGACTAGATATGGACATTATGAGTATTTGGTAATGCCTTTTGGTGTGACTAATGCCCCTGCTATTTTTATGGATTACATGAAAAGAATTTTTCATCCCTACTTGGATAAATTTGTAGTTGTCTTTATGGATGACATACTAGTTTACTCCAAGACTAGAGAGGAGCATGAGGAACACTTAAAGGTAGTACTTCAGGTTTTTAGGGATAAACAACTGTATGCTAAGTTATCTAAGTGTGACTTTTGGTTAGAGGAGGTGAGTCTCCTAGGTCATGTTATTTCTAGGGGAGGTATAGGTATTGATCCTTCTAAGGTATAAGCCGTTCTTAAGTGTGATAAGGAGTTTCCTTGGGTTGGCTGGATATTATAGGAGGTTTATAGAGGGATTCTCTAAGATAGCATTATCTTTAACTGAGTTGACCAGGAAGGAGGTTGCTTTTGTATGGAATAGTAAGTGTGAACATAGTTTCCAAACCCTTAAGGAGAATTTGACTAGTACACTAGTTTTAGTTTTGCCGAATCTTAGTAAACATCTTGTAGTATATTGTGATACTTCTAGGATGTGTATAGGTGGAGTGCTGACACAAGAGGGTAAAGTGGTAGCTTATGCTTCTAGGCAATTGAAAATCCACGAGAGGAATTACCTTACCCACGATCTTGAGTTGGCGGCTATAGTGTTCATTCTTAAGATTTGGAGACATTATCTGTATGGTTCTAAGTTTGAGGTCTTTAGTGATTATAAGAACCTTAAATATTTATTTGATCAAAAGGAATTGAATACGAGGCAAAAGAGATGGTTAGAATTTCTTAAGGACTATGATTTCGAGTTGAGTTACCATCCAGGTAAGGCTAATGTTGTAGCGGAAGCTTTAAGTAGAAAATCTCTTCCTATATCTTCCTTGACAATTAGAGAGATGGACCTTTTTACCCAGTTCAGGAATTTGAGTTTGGCTTATGAGATTACCCCTAGTAGTGTAAGATTAGGAATGATTCGGGTAAGTAATGATTAGTTGAGGGAGATTAGAGAAGCTCAGTTGGAGGATTCATTTTTGGTTGCTAGACGTGTAGCCATAGAACAAAATAGTGGGAGAGAGTTCACCTTGGGTGTATATAGAGTAATAAGACTTGGAAATCGGATATGTGTGCCTAGTAAACCTACACTTTGGCGTTTGATTTTGAGGAAGGTTATAAAAGTAGGCTTAATTTCCATCCTGAAGTAACTTTGATGTATCAAGACCTTAAGGGGATATCTTGGTGGCCTAAATGGAAAGAGGCATAGCAGATTTTGTTAATGATTGTTTGAGAGAAGATTGAGTAGCATCTAAGGATACTAGTCCGTACTATTGGAGATGAGTCATGGTATAGTTGTTTAATAAAAGTTAAATGGAAGATGTGAGTTCTTTAAGTTATACGATCTTTAGTGTGAGAACTCAATAGTCGACCTTTTAAGGTAGAAGTTCTCTTAAGTTAAAAACCTTGCATTAGTGAGTAAGATTATAAATTTTCCCGAGATCGGAAAAATACCATGGTGAATTCCTAGATGTATTCCTTAAGTTAGTATAGTCTTTAACTCAAGAATCTAGGAAGGGAGCAAGGTTTAGGTGGATTGATAAATTGGAATTAGTTCCTAATGTCTTGGAGAAGCATTAGATAACATGCCAACCTTAGTAATACCTGACCTTAGTTATTGAGAAGAATGTGTTACTAGACGGTGATGATGTATTTTAATCTCATAAACAACTAGGAGTTGCAAGACGAATTATGTAACCCCTAGCTTGGAGGTAGTAGCAGTAATGGCTACTCTTAAGATTTGAAGACACCACTTGCATGATTTTAAGTCGATATTCTTGATGACATAGAAACACTAAGTGGAAATTCAACTAATAGGAGTGGAACCTAAATAGATGAGGTGATTGGAATTTCCAAATGACCAAGGTTTTAGGAAGTCATCACTAGGTAGAATCAAAACAGTAGAATATGTCGTAAATAGGAAATCCTTTTGCATCCTTTCGTGTGGTTAAAGGACAGGATCTTTGGAAGATGTTTTGGCAACTTAAATCATAGGAAGAGTAGATAAGTGTGAGTACCTATTTGGTTGACAAGTTGGAATCCTAGAGTTATTTTAGAACTTGGGGGAGAGATTTTGTTAAACTCGAGGAATCTAATTAGATTGGGTTCAGTCTATCACTTCACCCTGCCATGTACACAATAATTGCACATGTTTCAACTTTGGACGTACATTTGTTACTCTGGAAAGTAATAGAACTAGCTTGTTTGAAGGTTTAAAGAAGACTAGGTATAAGAATTGATACTAGAAGTTGTGAAAGATTTAAGGTTAACTGGTTTAGAGAGGTGAGATGATTATTTTAGCCAAGGCAAATGGAGTAAGGACTGTCATTAGAAACACTAAATGAGTAAGGGGAGGGCAATTGCAAGGGTACGAAAAGTACTTTATGTAAATTCGAGGACGAATTTTCTTTTAGGAGGGGAGAATTGTAACATCCTAAAATTTATTTAATTATTTTTAGAAATAAATTTCATTATTACTATTATCAATTTTATTTTAGTTATTAATTGCTGCAGGAAACTATTTTATTAAATAATTGCATTTTGAAACTGAAATGTTGTTGTTATTATTATTATTATTATTATTATTATTATTATTATTATTATTATTATTATTAATGATGATGATAACAGAAAATTAATTTAGTACTTAAATATTTACATTTAATTTTACTTTAATAGAGGAGTTAATGGTTTTATAAACTGACGAGACATTAATTTGAGTTATTTTCATTTATTAATTTAATTAATTGAATTAATGGGGGCTGACCGGCGGGTTCAGGGTTGACTCAACCCAGTTAGACTATTAGACAAGGGTTAATCAGTCTACCCCAATTTGTGTTTTGCGCGCCAGACGGCCAGACCTAGAGGAGAGAGAAGAGAATGTAGACCTGCAAGGAGGAGGAGCTAGGGTGTTCAGATCGTCTTGGAGTCGCATCAGACTTCGCATCTAAGGTATGAGGGAGATGAGTTCAATTATATCTGAATGCGGGGGTGTTCGGGTAGTGAGGGCAATCCCTAATTCCCTCTAGGATCTAAATTCTCAAATTTGTTTGGTTATTATGTTCGGTTATTATGTTCTAAAAATGTTTTAATCGATAGAAAAGATTCGTCAATGTGTACCGTGGTTTTGGTTGACTTAATTGATAATGTAATAATAACTTTTTGTATATTATTGAATTTTAATTGATCCTCTACTCTTTTAAATTTTATTTTTCTATTTAACATATTAATATGTTTCTTTTTTCTTTTTATAGTATTAATTTTTGAAATTAAGGATCCTTTTAATATATTTAATTCTCTTGTCCTCTGAGGTTTTATAAATTCAAAACAAACTTCTTTATTTAATGTCTTTGTTACTAGCCCCTTCTCGGTTACTTGAAAAGGATATAATAACGTGAGAAATGGTGTTCCTAATATCATTGGTGTGTTAATATTTTTGACTAATACAAATGAGGTGTTATAACAAATTTGACCTTTACACACCCTTGCGTTTGACAACTTGTATTGAATATTCATTTTGGATCCATTTGCACTAGTTACTCCTTCTAAAGTTTTTTCATAGTATTGTGTTGGTATTAATCCTTTTTGGATACAGTTTACATCAGCTCCTAAGTCTATTAATGTCGTTATCTTAAAGATTTCTTCTTTGATAACTAAGGTTATCTCTATGCCATTTGTGGGTAGTTATTAGATTTAATATATTGATATAAGGGTCATCCTTGCCCTCTTCATCTGTTTCAATTTCTTCATAAACTACTTTTTCTTTTCCTTTTTATTTTTTAACTAATTCTTTTCCTTCTAATTCCAGCATCCTATATTCTAGGGCTATGTCATTAGTTTTTAACTGTTGTATCTCTTGTTTTAGTATTTTGATTTCTTCTTGTAAGTCTTTTATAGTAACTTGTTGATTTGTAGGTTTAAATCTATTCATTATTTCTTTCATACTTATATTACTAATCTCTTTTCTAGAGTTCTCATCTTTTATAACTGAATCGTTCAGTTGTCTTATAAATTCATCTTTTCATGAAGATTCTTCTAATTTATCTATAATATTAATAAGTACAAAGGTTTGATCTTTGGTTAATGTACTAATGGTTTTACAGTCATTGCAATTACATATTCCTGCTCAAGGGCAATAACCATCTTCTTTTTCAGAGGAGGACGAGGATGTACTTAAGGTTTCTATTTGTTCTAACTCTAAATTGTCTTTAGATTCTTCTAGTTCTTCACTAGAAGATTCCTTATTGTCTGAATTTATTAGGATATTTAGTAAATTCTTTTTTAGGGTTTCATCTTCTAACTGATTAATTTTCTGCATAACCCTACACTTATTTTCATAATGTCCTACTTTCCCACATCTCCAGAACTTAACTTTTCTTTTTATATTCTTATGTCTTTGTTTTTTATTAAACCTTTGCTTATTTTCTACAATGGGATTTTGATTTTTATTGTTGACTCTTTTTCTTTTATAGGCTGACCTCCTATATTGCTTATAAGATCTGTTATAAGACCTTTCTTGTTTTTGTTTTTTCTTATGACGGGCACTAGGGGCCCTCATTGACTCTACTCCATATTGATGACAAAAAGTTCCTAACTCTCTTTTGCTCGAGGCACTTTCTTTCCTTATCTTATTTTGTAATTTAAAGTCGGTACATACTTGTATGCCAATTTCTACTATAATATTGTGTAATTGACCATAGGTCAGGGATTCATATGCTATGGGTTGGCCATAATGTCTTTCTAAGTTCATTCTAACTTTTTTCTGAGAATAATTTTGGTAATCCTGCTATAAATTTTTTTTCCAGAAGTTGGCAAAGCCATCTTCTCTTAATGTTACTTTTGATAGGAAGGTATCTTTATACTATCTATAATCTGACATGGTTGGGCAATATAGGTTAGTTAGTTGGTTTGCAGCTCTATTCTTAAATACGTTGGGATCCCCTATAAAATTTTGAATAATTGTGTAGATAAGGGTGAGAGACAGCATCTTCCCTGATTGGTTTCATTCTTGACGCTATTCAATATGGTTAACCTATCATTTTTCTGTACAAAGATTATCCCACCAACCCTTTAGTTGGCCAGAACTCCTTGTATGATGGCTAATGCAGCTGACTTGTCTAAATAGCCTTTTGGTTCTGTGTGTTGTTGCTGCCATTGTCATTTGGTAGGTTAGATCTAATATGGCTTGTTCACTCATATCATCTAAATTCCACTCGAAAATTTCGTTTCTGAAAAGGAATTTTGAACTAAGTCTCCTCTCTCCTCATATTGGACATCAGCTAAGGATGGTCTTGGGTAATAATTTCTAAGCTTTGGATAAGCTTTTTAATTTATTGATTTCTATAGTACTTTCTTTCCTTATCTTATTTTGTAATTTAAAGTTCGGTACATACTTGTATGCCAATTTCTACTATAATATTGTGTAATTGACCATAGGTCGGGATTCATATGCTATGGGTTGGCCATAATGTCTTTCTAAGTTCATTCTAACTTTTTTCTGAGAATAATTTTGGTAATCCTGCTATAAATTTTTTTTCCAGAAGTTGGCAAAGCCATCTTCTCTTAATGTTACTTTTGATAGGAAGGTATCTTTATACTATCTATAATCTGACATGGTTGGGCAATATAGGTTAGTTAGTTGGTTTGCAGCTCTATTCTTAAATACGTTGGGATCCCCTATAAAATTTTGAATAATTGTGTAGATAAGGGTTGAGACAGCATCTTCCTGATTGGTTTCATTCTTGACGCTATTCAATATGGTTAACCTATCATTTTCTGTACAAAGATTATCCCACCAACCCTTTAGTTGGCCAGTAACTCCTTGTATGATGGCTAATGCAGCTGACTTGTCTAAATAGCCTTTGGTTCTGTGTGTTGTTGCTGCCATTGTCATTTGGTAGGTTAGATCTAATATGGCTTGTTCACTCATATCATCTAAATTCCACTCGAAAATTTCGTTTCCTGAAAAGGAATTTTGAACTAAGTCTCCTCTCTCCTCATATTGGACATCAGCTAAGGATGGTCTTGGGTAATAATTTCTAAGCTTTGGATAAGCTTTTAATTTATTGATTTCTATAGTACTTTCTTTCCTTATCTTATTTTGTAATTTAAAGTCGGTACATACTTGTATGCCAATTTCTACTATAATATTGTGTAATTGACCATAGGTCAGGGATTCATATGCTATGGGTTGGCCATAATGTCTTTCTAAGTTCATTCTAACTTTTTTCTGAGAATAATTTTGGTAATCCTGCTATAAATTTTTTTTCCAGAAGTTGGCAAAGCCATCTTCTCTTAATGTTACTTTTGATAGGAAGGTATCTTTATACTATCTATAATCTGACATGGTTGGGCAATATAGGTTAGTTAGTTGGTTTGCAGCTCTATTCTTAAATACGTTGGGATCCCCTATAAAATTTTGAATAATTGTGTAGATAAGGGTTGAGACAGCATCTTCCTGATTGGTTTCATTCTTGACGCTATTCAATATGGTTAACCTATCATTTTCTGTACAAAGATTATCCCACCAACCCTTTAGTTGGCCAGTAACTCCTTGTATGATGGCTAATGCAGCTGACTTGTCTAAATAGCCTTTGGTTCTGTGTGTTGTTGCTGCCATTGTCATTTGGTAGGTTAGATCTAATATGGCTTGTTCACTCATATCATCTAAATTCCACTCGAAAATTTCGCTTTTCTGAAAAGGAATTTTGAACTAAGTCTCCTCTCTCCTCATATTGGACATCAGCTAAGGATGGTCTTGGGTAATAATTTCTAAGCTTTGGATAAGCTTTTAATTTATTGATTTCTATAGTACTTTCTTTCCTTATCTTATTTTGTAATTTAAAGTCGGTACATACTTGTATGCCAATTTCTACTATAATATTGTGTAATTGACTATAGGTCAGGGATTCATATGCTATGGGTTGGCCATAATGTCTTTCTAAGTTCATTCTAACTTTTTTCTGAGAATAATTTTGGAAATCCTGCTATAAATTTTTTTTCCAGAAGTTGGCAAAGCCATCTTCTCTTAATGTTACTTTTGATAGGAAGGTATCTTTATACTATCTATAATCTTCTCTTATTGATTTCTATAGTATTGATAGAGGGTCTATCCATTCCTAATTTTTCAAACCTTTCTCTAATCTCTTCTATCTTTAGATCAGTATCATTATTTAATCTTATGGCCTCTAATTCTTTTTGTGGAACATTTATCAATTTATATATGGGTTTTATTGGAGGTTTACCCTTAGTAGTTGTTGAACTACTAGCATTTTCTACTTTATTTAGGGTTTCAATTCTCCCTAATTGTTTTGTCATCACTTCTAATACAGTATTTGAGTAATTCATTTGTTAGTGTAATTTCTTAATATCTGACTTCTCTACGGACTTATCTAGGTCCTTGTTAATGTCTTTATATGGACTAGCTTCTATTTCTAGATTTGCTAGTTCTATCCTTATCCCTTGTGGAGGTGGATATTCTGCCTTTATGATTTTATTGTCTAATGTTTTCCAATTGTTATCTACTCTTCCTATTGTACTAATTTGTTTTCCAAAAGGATAATCTATTATATTCTTTTTACAATATCTAGAAAACCAGTCAAAGAAATATACGTTAATTTTTTTTCTATTCATATAAGCATAATACATCTCTCTAAATTTCTCAGTTTGTTCCTTACAGAACGTCGTAAAATACCAATCCCTTTGTTCTTTATTATATCCGGCATTAAAGTCTTTCCTAATCCATTTCTTGTTTATTTCAAAAGGGTTTTCTTGGGTTAAAGTATTTAGTACTTGTGAAGCTATAGGTGAATATTATGGTGATTCTGATTTTTTAGAATATACAGGCCTTGCTACTTTTGAATTATTGGTATCTATTCCTCTTAGGTCTAAGTTTATTGTGGCACTGTCTACTGAGTGTCTTGTAGGTTGTGCTCTAAAGATCATATGTGGTTCATTAATTTTTAACGAAGTGGATCTATTCATTCTTAACCTAATATTAGAACCCTCTTGTATTATATCCCTTACTTGAGTATTGTAAACCTTTGGTTCACTCACTACTTCCTCTAATAACCAATCTTCTGGAATTTTGCTAATAACCTCACTATGACTCAAATATCTTTAGTACTTGTATTGAGGACTTTCTAAGATTTGCCTCAACTAATATAATTTCTTCTTTCGAAGAAGATCTCAATGCTTTAAAATTATAATTAATTTTTGTGACTTTATAATAAATTCTAAAACTTATTTGTATTGGGCTAGACAACTCATCTACTATATCATCTGAAAGTTTTACATGCAATTTTATTACATTACCTGTTTTGTCATTTTTCAAATCTATCGAGAAGTTAGGATAGCAATTGAAAAAGACAAGGTCACCATGAAGATTGCTTTCTAATATTGCAATTATTGAGTCATCAAACCTTTTAAGCCTTATATCTCTTAATATCATTAATATTAGACTATTTATTCCTAATCTATAATTAGGTTTTGCAGCCACTTGTATTAATCCTAGATGGATAAAATTATATCCTTCTTTTATATGTTGATCTAAAATCTCTTGTTCTAATAAATTAATAGTTTGGTTGTTTTTAGTGCCTGGATAACTATATTCTATTACATGTACTTTGTCTTGACTTATTGACCATATTCTATGTTGTTTATACACTTCACTCTTTTTGACTATAGGTATTGACCAATTATGTAATGTATCTTCTATTTCTGCTATATGTAATTCTCTATCCTTGTTGTAGCTAGAGGACTCTTGTTGATATTGAGGTTTTCTTATTACTACTTGTTTGTTTTTATTTCTTAGACTCATATCACTAAATGTTCTTAAAAAGTTAGGCATTTTAAGTTTTTCTTAGTTTCCATGCTCCGGGACCACCTCCTATCCAGTCTAGCTGACCAACGGTCTCACAACCTTACCTTAGGTTTTACTGACGAGACCACTTAGACAAAGGAAGTTGACCAACATACACGCACCTTTCAATGCTACACGATAGACTCTAGAAAAACTCTAAATGACCTACGTTTCTAAGAAGACTTAATGAAATTAATCTAATTAACAAAAACTCTCAAGAGTAATAATAGTTCTCAAGCTATCAAACAAGATATCTCTTTTTCTAGTAAGTAGATAAGTCTTCGGGAAGATACCATTCTCCCAATATAATATGTTGGGTTTTGTTGAAATAAAATTTCCTTATTGGCAGCAAGTCTTTTTAATTCTAACCTTTTTGCTCTTAATGCTTTCCTAAGTTGGTAACGATAGAATACTGGGTTCATGATTAACTATTCCCCCCACAATAAAAATCAAAATCAGAACACTGGGCTTTGATACCAGTTATGGTACTAGAACTAGAGTTTTGAGAAAATTAGGGGGTTAAAACCAGTTATGGTACCAGAGTTGGAGTGTTGAAAAAATTATGCTATTCTTTGAAATACTCACAAACAAATGAATATGATGAAGTTAGGATATAAGTTATAGAAAACTCCTCAATACAAAATATAACTTATGCAAAGAGTTGAAGTGTTAAAGAATTATTGCTATTTTTTTGGAATGCTCACAAATAAATGAATATAATGAAAGTTGAATATAACTTATAGAAAACACCCTAATACAAAGTATAACTTATGCAGATAATCTTGCTCAAACAGAATTGAAAGAATTATAGTTTTGATATTTTAATGTTTTTTTTTTTCATTATATACAAATAGAATAACACATGAATGCAGGTGTTCATTTAGTACTTTTATGTGTATTTTTGTCGTCTAATTAATTAATTTATCACTCTTGTCGGAATGTGAAGCTATTTATTGATTAATGTGTTTACTTTAATAAGCTTTATAATATGGTACTGTGCAAGCTAAGCATTTGAACTACTTTGACATACAGTAACGCATGTTTATCTCTCACATGCTCCCACGCATATGGTGTAATTAATAATTACTATTCGAAATCTCATTCATTGAAAATATATACATGAATTAATGGCTATAGTTAGATTTAGTTGATAAAATTAAATATGACAATTTTTTCTATTATTTTCGTTTTTGACTAATTAGTTTGAAAAGTAATTTCATAAAAGAAGGTAGAAAAATATTTAATTTCTCTTCAGCAATGTATACTTTTTATTTAAATATTAAGATTACAAAGCATGCATGTATAAAAAAAAAAATAAAACTGTCATAAAGTCCTTTTTCAGTGAAGAAATGAATTAGGTATAAAAATGTGAATGTTTTACCATAATACTTTTGATATTAATACGTAGTAACCTAAAAAATCAAAGGGCCATTAATGGCTATGGCAATGACTATGACAACTGGTGCTGAAATATGATCTGTAAAGATCCACAATTGAACGTGTTCGTTTCTCCCCGTAACCTAATTTTGAATGAAGACAAAAATATACTATATCTTAAATAATAGGGTTAATCTAACATAAGACAGTATCATTAAAAATAAACAAAACAAGGCAAAAGACAGCATTGTCACATTCAATCAAGTTGCACTGTTACACATGCAGCAGCATCTATGCCAAAAGGAAAGCGAAGATGACAGAAAACCAACATCGAAAGAAGAATAAAAGTTATAACAGCTGGAAATACAACGTGGCCAGCAAGTATTGGATGGAAATTTTACACAAAAACAATGATCACGCAAAGAAAAATGCTCAAACATCACACAAAATTTCCCTATTCACAATCACCTTATCAGCCTATACTTCTTTTATTATTTAAATTTCAAATATGTATTTCTTACGTACTTTTAATAAATCCAAATTTTAATTTTAGTTTAGTTTTTCTATAAAAATTAATTTAAAATATTTTATATATTAATTATTTTTTTATAAAACATCTTTAGTTATAAGTTATTTTTTAAGATTAATAAATAATAAATAAAATATATTAATGTTTTAGATACTCTAAAAGTTTAATTAAGTATTTTAAGAATTTTAATTTCACTCTTCAATGTATTATCAATAAAAATTAAAATAATAAATATATTAATTATAAGAAATTAAAAGAATAAAAATTAATAAAAATATTATAAAAAAATTAAGAGTTTGTTTGTTTAGGATAATTTAATTTATTAAATATATAAATTTAATAAATCTAATATTACTACTTAAATAAATTATTTTTCTTAATTTTAATAAATTATTTAATTGGATCTTATAAAAAATATCGGACGAAGTATATTTTTTACGTATCATTGTTTGTTTTAAAAAAATAAATTTTATGCACATTTAATTACAAATAAATTATTATAATAAATTTATTAATTTATATAATAATTACCTTAAAAGTCATATAAGTAATAATATATGATGGATGATAATGTATGACTATGGAATTTTTATTTTATATATATATTTTAGAAATATTTCCTAAATATGAAAAAATAAAAAATGTCACTTTACAAATAAGAAACATTTTGAAAATACAAAATAATAAGATAGTAATAATTTTTTTCATATCTCAAAATTTGTATTTATCTTTTAAATTTAATTTTTATAGTCTATTTTGCCAACCAATAAAGAATCATGATATATATAATTATTTTTTTGTAAAATTTAATAAAATTTTTATCAATCATAATAATTTTTTAATTGAGTAATATCATAAAAATTATTTACATTGTTCATATATATTAGTTTTTTTTTATTTTAGCTATTTTTTATATAATATTTATTTTTGAAATAAAGTTTTAGTGAGTTGAATTTTGAGGCTTAGTGGGATCAAGACAAGCTTCAAAACTCAATGAGCACTTGTAAAAATACTTACAAATTATACATTAATAAAATCACCATATTAGCTGCGAGACTTAAATTCACATTCTTTTAGAATATGAGTCTAATACTTACCGATTGAACTAATCTTTATTAAAAAATTTTATATTTATTATATTTATTTATTTTTAAGAATACATACATTCCATTAAGATGTTTTATCTTTTGTAATTTTAGAATGTATTTTAAATATATATCTCCTTTTAATACATATTTTGTTATTGATTAAAATTGATTAAAAATTAAAAATTAAAAGACAGACTAATTAAATAAAAATGCGACTCATAAAATTTTGTAATTTTTAATAAATTTTAGTTAATAATATAATATATTCAAAATAATACATTAAAAAATGAATTCCTAATATTTCATGTACAATATTTTTACAATAATAATTTAAAAAATTATATCAAGACGGATTTTTAAATTTAAAAAATAGACGATATATTTATAGTGTAAAATAATTTTACACAATTATCTAAATATAAGTGATTATGTGGTAAATTTATTGACTTTTATAATAACTATTACAAAATCATACTAATGATAATTTATTATTAGATGATAATATAAAATTATTTTACATCACTAATGCATATTATTAAATTCTTAAATTAATTATAATTTTTTTTTGAATAAATAGTATATACACAAAAAATATATATATATAAAATTTTTTGGAGAGAAAAACAAATCCGAGATCAATAATATCTGAGTCAACTAATAATAAAATCATAAAAAATAAAATAAAAAAAAACATGATTTATTATAATTTGATTATGCATGTTTTTGTTACCATATGATTTGCTTTACAATACTAAATATGAAAAGAGGAATACGGTAAATCTTGAACGCCGTACAAATATAATATAAAGAGTTTTTACCATAATAAGATAAGAGTTGAATTAATTTACGATATAAAACTTTTATTATTCATAAAAATTTAATTTAATTTTTTTATGTTAATAATACATGTATGTTAAATACTCCCATGTGATATATATTTTCTTTCATGTTAAAAAATTAAAACTGAGAAAAATATGCCCCAAGCTGAAGCAAAAAGAGAGTTACTTATGAAAGTAGATCTTCCACACCCCCAAGACGCGTAGCATCAACCATCTTCTCTTTCATCTCCCTTCTTCTTCAACCTCCACTCTCTCTCACTTCCCATTCTCCTTTCTTTTTCACAATGTCTTTACACCATTCTCTCTTCTTCGTCATTCTCGCCCTCACGCATTCCTCCACCTCCACCGAATATCTCAAGTTACCCTTACTCCCTCGCAACACCCTCTCCTCCCCGGCCCAGCTCCTCGGCGCCGACCTCCACCGCCTCTCCGACCGCCGTACTTCCCCTCAGTCCCCCCTTACCTCTGGCGCCGCCACGGGCTCCGGGCAGTACTTCGCGGACCTTCGCCTGGGATCCCCGCCGCAGCGCCTCCTCCTGGTGGCCGACACCGGCAGCGACCTCGTCTGGGTGAAGTGCTCTGCCTGCAGAAACTGCTCCACCCACCGCCCCGGATCCGCATTCCTCCCCCGACATTCCAAAACCTTCTCCTCCCACCACTGCTACGACTCGCCGTGTCAACTCGTCCCGCACCCCCCAAAACCCACCCAACACTGCAATAACCACACCAAAATCCACACCCCCTGCCGCTATCAATATTCCTATGCGGACGGGTCCACCTCAACCGGCTTCTTCTCCCGCGAAACGACGACGTTCAACACCAGCTCCAACAAACAAGCCAAAATAAAAAACCTCGCCTTCGGATGCGGGTTTAAAATCTCGGGTCCCAGCATAACCGGCGCAAGCTTCAACGGCGCGCACGGTGTAATGGGCCTGGGCCGTGGTCCTATCTCGTTCGTTTCCCAGCTTGGTCGCAAATTCGGAAACACATTCTCCTACTGTCTACTTGACTACACTCTGTCCCCGCCTCCCAAAAGTTATCTCACCATCGGCGCTTCCTCAAACGACGTCGTTTCCCGGAATGTTTTAAGTTACACGCCGTTGCTCACTAACCCTTTCTCTCCCTCGTTTTATTATATTTCCATCGAGAGCGTCTCCGTTAATGGCGTTAAGTTACCGATAAGCCCTTCCGTTTGGGGGATTGACGGTGACGGTAACGGCGGTACTGTCTTGGATTCCGGCACCACGCTCACTTTCCTCGCTGAGCCGGCTTACCGGCTCGTCCTGGCCGCGTTCCGGCGGCGCGTGACGCTTCCACCGGCGGAGGGACCGTTCGACCTTTGCGTTAATGTTTCCGGTGTGGCGAGGCCGAGGCTGCCGAAGCTGAGATTCCGCCTCGCCGGAAAATCAGTTTTGTCGCCGCCGGTGGGGAATTATTTTATTGACGCGGCGGAGGGAGTGACGTGTCTCGCGGTTCAACCGATTCGACCGGGTTCAGGGTTTTCTGTGATAGGGAATCTGATGCAGCAAGGCTACTTGTTTGAGTTCGATTTGGACCGGGAGCGGATCGGGTTCTCGCGTCACGGATGTGCGGTTCGCTGAAAACTGAAAACCAAAAACCGAACCGGTTTAGGGTTTTTCAAATGAGACGGATTTGTTATTGTTGCCACGTGTATTTTTTGGGGACATCTGTTGTGATGATTCTGTAATTTGTTTTTTTGGAAATTCTTTATGGTTTATTTATCAGATCTTCGTGCTGTGTAGCGTAAGGGGGAGAGAAAATGAAATAATGCTCGAGTTGTGATGTAAATAAGTGAAGGTGTTTCGAGTATGTTTCGCTCTATTGTTATGAAATCGTTCGCTCACCGTAATGATCACATGGATGCTGTACCATAAGGAAGAACATGAATTGCTTGTACGTAAGGGAGTCATGGGACCGAGACAATGAGCTTGTCTGAATTCAACTGATTCTAAAGATTATAATTTGAATAATGAAAAAAGATTATCAGAATTATTATTTAAATGTATTTGTTAATTTAAATTTATAACTTAACAATTTATAATTCTATAAAAAAAATTTACATAGCTATATTTTTTAAGTCTTTGAAATTAAACTTGTGGGTGACTTACTATAGAAAATTATTTGTTATGAAAAGTTAGCTCTTGCATTCACTCTGAATAAATAAATTTCAGTATGAGTTTTTTTTTTTTTAATTTTCTGTTGGATAATAACTTAGACTTACCAAAAATAATTACTTTTTTATAAATGGAATTTTAACAATTATGATTAAAATTTCTTTCTAACAACTTATTAGTTTCAATATAAAATTAATTATTATAATTTTATTGTACAAAATAATTCTTTTGAATAATGTAAATAAAATATATTTTCTTATAATCACTTTTCTTCTAATATTTCTGAAAATAAATTTAGTTTAAGCAATTTATTATAAAATAGCTAATTATATTATAATAATATTAACCTTTTTATTTTCTACCTTCATTGTGTAATATTGAATACGGAGGAGAATCATATTTTATTTTATTGTTATCTAACGAGATCAACCACTGATCTATTTTATTTGTTAGAAAGAAAGAAAATAAGAATAAACATTATAACAAAATGAAGGTAAAGATAAGGAAGAAATATATATATATATTCTATTTCATACTCACACATGTATACAAAAATCTAAAGTGAAAGAGAATTATACAATTCAAAACTGTTAGAGATAAAGACATCTTGATGGGATGAGAAGAGGTTTTTTCTGGTGGGCTCCGTGGCACGAAAGTTATGTCCCCAATTCTTTCATCCACCAAACAAGTGAAATGTTTTATTAATACCTTATTTTTATCTTCTCCATTTTACTCTTTTCTATTTCTATCAAAACAACTATTATTTTAGCTAAGCATGGGCATTCTCTCCCGGTTGGATTAAAGGGATCTGACAGTGTTCCTTCTTTTGTTTTCTTACAACTTACAATTGTTGGCTAACGTTTCTAACGCTCCATTGGAAAAGCGTGCGTGGGTTGGGTGTCCTTTGTTGTTTTGGGGGCTTTTAGCCCCTTTAGCTAATGAAAAAAAAGAAAAGAATCGTGATTATTGAGTTAAACTTATGTTTATGTTATTATTTTTAATTAAAATTAAAAATTAATTTCAAAAACATATATATATATATATATATATATATATATATATATATATATATATATATATATTAAAGGTTGACATAAAAAGTTAACACATTACTAAAATAGAATTCTAATTTTGACATTACAAATACCCAGAATATAACATCTAATGCTCGTTTATTTTACTATTAAAAATATTATTCTTATACTTTTAAATTAAAAAAACACGTGTTATGACTAGGAATAAAGATGATAGGAACAGGTACAGATATGATTCTTTCGTCACCTGTTTAGTTGCATAAAAATTCACTCGTATCTATTTTATATGTAAGCGGAAATCTACAAATTTTATAAATATATACATGTAAAAATATTTTAAAAAATATTTATATAAAAATTAAAAATATATTTATACAAAAATTAATTAGAGAAATTTATTCTATATTTAATTAATTTTAAATTATGGATAGTATAACTATAATTATCTTACTACTTGTCCTCCATGTTAATAAGCGAATACAGGAAAAAATATATATTTTATTCGTGAATATCATTTAAATTATATAAATCTAATTCAGAGTAAGTTTTTACCCGCAAAAATTGTGGTGTAGATTTTTTTTTATCTTTCCTAATCACAACGAAATTTTTGTCTCAAACTTTTAAAAATATATTTTAATGCTAAATTAAATGTAAACCAAATTTTTACATTTGAGTTTTGAGTTAAGATAATACTTGACAACCATGATTAAAGGTAGTAAAATGGACTGTTTTATTTGACAGACAAGAAGAAAGAACAGTCTAACCCAGCCCAAATTTTACATAGTCTAATTCTTTTATTGGATTGATTAGGTATGGTCCGATGGATTGAGCTAATTTAGGTCTACTTTTTATTTAAAAATATATAAATTTTAAAATAAAAAAAAAATATATTAAACTAAATAGACCTGGTTGTTTTTATAGTAACTTTTTCAATTTGTTTTGATCCATTTGAAAAGTGAAGTCAAATTGATGAAATTCTATTTAAGTTAATTTCATTTAATTATGTTAATGTTAAGATTGAATTGTATTTTTAGTATCACTATAGTATTCACATTATTTATAATTATTTGTTGATTATGATGCGTCATGTTGATTTTGATACATGATGACCTAACATTAATATCAATTATTGATGATGTGACATTATGATTTAGAAAATAGTAAAAATAATAAAAAAATAAGATTAAAATTCATTACTATCCTTTTATCTTTTAGCATGCAAACCATTAAATTATTTCACTCGTTTCAATTATTATATAAACACTATATATATATAATATTATATAATGAGTTCATTGTAATTTTATAATACTTATTTAATGTTAAACATAGTTTAATAATAATAAATAAATTTTATATAATAAAAATTAATAGATAAATTATATAATTTATTTTTTTATACAATAAATATAAGCATTCAATTACTTTTGTTTTTCATCTTCTTTTTTATTATATTTTTTCTTATCATTTTCTACTACATTACTAATATTATATTATTTATTTTAATAATATACTCTTTTTATTTTAATACGTAAGTGATGTGTAAGAAAATAATAGAAAGATAGGAAAAGAAAGTAATTATATATTTATATTTATTTTTGTTAAAAGTATTAAAAATTCTGTTAATAAATTTGTTTATTAAGTATTTTATTATAAATATATTTTTAATATTTTTAAAATTATTGCATTTTTATTTTGATCTTTCATCATGGTACAATTTTAATCCTTTATTTAATATTTAATGTTAATTATTTTAATTTAAAAAATTATTAAATAACATAAATACTATAATACACAAATAATATAATATTAGTTATGTGGTAGAAAAAATGAAAAAATAAAGTAAAAAAGGACATGAAATATAAAAATAATTATATTTTTATATTTATTGGATAAAAGATATATAATTTATTTATTAACTTTTATTTTACTTTAGTTATATAAAATATTATTTATTATTTTAAAACTAGATTTAATATTAAATAAATGTTTTAAAAAATACAATTAATTCATAAAATAATATTATATATAACATAATATTTAATGATCCAGTAATTTTGGTGATAAAAGAGAAAGAAAGGATTATGAATTTTAATATCACATTGATCACTTTTACCATTTTCATAAATCTCTTGTTAGCGCCACATCACCGAACTATATCAGTAATCCATATAAATGCCACTTATACTTCCATGTCATGATAAAAGGGCAACTTCAAAAGATTAAAAATTTAATTAAAAAAAAACATTGTAGATTGAATATTATAAAAAGCACAAAATATAATTTAGCCTAAAGTAGTTGTTAACCTTGATCGTTGAGTTTCGTTGTGAAGATGATAGGCACTTGGAGCAACATTCCGTTGTCACATCAATGCTAGGTTGTTTTCCTAAATCCTAATTGCGGGGCTACTTGCTAGCTCTAGGTCGTGCCAGATCTCTAGATTGTAACCAGCAAGTGTATTTCGGTAATTCGGTTTGAAAATTAACCTTTAACTAAGGGGATTTAAAAATACTAGGCCAGAATAAGAATTACGATTACATACCCTTTTATTACTGTGGAAATAATTAATTATGCTCAATCCCAATTTTAAAAAATTATGTTGGGAAAAAATATATACTATCTAGAAAATATATAGTTTTTGACAAAAATTAAATATTACTTTTTAATTGTGAATATTTTATATTTATCTAATTATGTTTATTATATGTGTTTTTATTATAACGAAACAACTCTTATATAAAATTTACATTTATCTTGACTTAAAGGAATTGGTGTAACCAATAAAAGACATGAGTAAGATCATTTAGATCCATGACTAAATTCAATGCTTCAAAAATAGAGCATGAGAAAAAATAAGTTTTAAAAAAAAGGTATAACAAAAAGTTAGTTATAGATCCACATACAAACCATACATGTTATGTTATTTTTTCTTAATTATTTTTCTGTTTTTAGTGTTATTGAGCTGTACGATTGTCCATTGACTTGTACGGACGTCCATAGCATTTGGATGCCTACTTTGGACAAAGAAATTTTTTTATTTGTTTTTCTGTAAATTTGTTAACGTCTTTAACTATGAGTTTTCATATTGTCTTTTGTGATTCCTGATTTGAATAGGTTTCTTTTCTATTACGTTCTTTTTGCTCATCTTCATTTTGGCTTCTTTAGTTTTATCTTTGAGTTTTCATTTCCCTTCATTTCTTCAGAGTTATCTTGATTCGAAGGCTTACACTTGCACAATAGAACTTGATTTGTAGAATTTAGGTTCTCTTTCAAGGCATAGCTGAGAGTTGAGAGGAAAACGACAAGAGTGCACATTATAATAGAAAAAGCTACCAAGAGTGCATACACAAGTGACGAGTGTAAACACGTAAGGAATGGTGAGTCTTTGCCTTTTGTTAATATTCATTTTCTGTGAGAAACTTTCAATAAAAAAGTAGGTGTGAATCACAATTGATAGTAGCAGTGATGAAGTCAACAATTACTCTCCAAAATCCAAACGTATGATGAAGCAGATGGCCAGATTAGAGGAGCAATTGACTAAGTTGGAAGGAGGAATGGAAGCTGTTAAGGCTAATATAGCGAGTTCCACACTAAGGTGGAGGCACTCAGCAAGAAAAAGGACAAGTCTATCTCGTCCATACATGAAAGTGTAGGTAGTAGAATTGGGGGTCCAAAGGAACCGTCTTTAAACCCTCAAGGATCACAACACAGCGAGAGAAGTGTAAGGAAGCACAAAGAAAGGAGATATGAGGAGGAGCCTTAGAGAGATAGAAGAGAAAAGAGGTGAGAAGAAGAGCCATGTAGAGAAAGAAGGCACGAGGAGGAGCCTTGGAGGAGAAAAGAAGAGCCTCGTAGAGAAAGACAAGATAAAAGATATGAGGAACCCCACGAAGAACGAAGTAGGAGGTATTTTGAGTCACCTGATCGAGAAGAAGTAAAGGGCCTCAAGAGAGATCTTATGGACGCTTTCAAGTGTCGTGTTCCCCCCTTTTTAGGTGAAGGAGATGTTAAGAACTACTTTGACTGGGAGATGAAGGTGGACCAAGTGCTAGCATGCTTTGATTATCATGATTATGAGAAACAAGATGGTCACATATGATTAGAGAAGGGAGGAGGAGGCACGTAGATACATGGACTGATCTCAAACGTGAGTTGAGATCAAGGTTCATATCAACATCATACACAAGGGACCTGTTGATAGTCTTTAGGAATAATGTCATTTCCCCTATCAAAATACTAGATTTCCTAAGCTAAAGTAGCATAGGGTCAACCTAGGTTATTCTTCTCAAGGACACGTGGTTCCTATATTTCTTAGGTTCAAGCTGAAAAAGATTATGACTTGGGAACGTAGGATGTAGACTCGACTGGAATTATAAAGGGGGTTTTTATACTCGAAATCTAATTGCAAGAATTATAAAGATCTAACTAAAGAACTAAGGCTTTAAAGACTACTTATGATTATGACATATTTACTTTATCATGTATCCGGGTTTACCATTCCTGATTTCAATTCTGCTTCTTATTATTCCAATGATTTCTCATCAATCCAATTACTTATGAAAATCGTCGAACATTCGTCCCATACTAATTGATGACTTACATTATCGCTGCTTCGAGTTTGCCAAGGAATATACACTTGATTGATGTAGATTATCTAGATTCATCTATTGTGTTGTTAGAGTGGTTCCAATCGTCCCCTAAACTAACATGCTCTAATCTTTACTATACACAATTGTGATTAAGCAAGATAAGGTTATGCTATAGAAATCAGTCATAAGAAAGACAAAATATTAATCTTTCATTGATTAACTTGGAACTTGATACAAAGAAATGTAACGGTATGGATACGTGGATCAACTTCCTGTGACAATCGCCTACAGTAGTTGCACTGTTCCTCCTCCGTTGGCCAGGTACTGAGGGGTTGAATCACTAAGTAGTGTGCCAGCGCACCCTGATAGTCTCCTCTTAGCAACCGGCCGCTACCCAGACACAGGTCCTGCACCCACTCGATCGACTGGGTACTCTTTGAAGTCTTGAGGAACAAAGAGGTGCGTAGGGAAATTTGACTCGTGAAGATGGAAAGGTATGACAGCTACGATAATGGTGCGTGTTCGATCAGGCTGGCTCTCTTATGAACATTTTCCATGTCTTGTATTTATACATGCTCTTATAACTACTTCCTAACAACAATAATAGAAATAACAAACTCAACTAACTAACTGCTTCCCTAATTGACACGTGCAGGAATGCCGACTTGGAGTCGGTCTTCATTTGGTCCAAGAGGGTTTTGGCTTCTACCAGGACGATTTCTCTTCCTGGAGTCGGCCATGCAAAGTCATCTTGGCCAGGATGGCTCTTGACTCAGTCTCGATTTCAAGCTGAGACTTCTGATTCCAGTTTAACCTACAACATGAGACTAATCCAATCGTTAGCTAAAATCAACTTTTTGTATGGATTCGTATTTCCTTCTTGCATTTTAAGAAACCAAAATCTTTAGTTGATAAAAGGTTCTTAACCACAATATAGAGTCTTAGTCTATCCATATTAAGACCTTATTAGAGGGTATAAACTGTGTATTATCACTAAACAAGGAAAAGAAAACTCAATCATATCAACCATGTTAGCAAGGTCAAAAATATCAAAAGAGTTGACTAGACCTGACCTATCAGCCGAGAAAATATTTACAAGGTCCAAAACCTCGGTCCTAGAATTTGAAACGTTAGTCAAGTTAGACCTATTAACTGAATTAATTTCAATCATATCAGCAACAGAATACACATTGACCATAGAGTCAACTATTTCAGCCATATTAGTACTGCTTGACATGTCAATCCCAGAGTTAGCAATTTTAACACTATCCAACAACTCAACCACAGAGTCGACAATTTTCACCATATCAGCAAGATCAGCATCCTCGGTCCTCTTGGCAAGGTCAGCAACATCCATCACAAAGTAGGCAGCTTCACCTGTGTCAGCCAAATTAGCAACAGAACGTGCATAGTGGCCAATCTCGACCATCTCAGTAGAGTTAGATACATCCACTATAGAGACAGAAACTTTAGTCATCTCATCAGATTCAAAAACATCCTCCACAGAGTCGACAACTTTTGGCACAACATCTGCATTTGAGACTACTGAAGGTTGCATTGCTACCAATTCTGAATTAGCTATCATTCTTGCACCTGTACTGCATTCTTGCCCTGGTACCTCTTTCCTGACCCATGCAGTTGGTCCCATAGTATCTCACCGAGTGCTACCTGCAAAATCACAAAACTTAGGCAACACATGGGTCCAGAGTAATACTATTCACATGATCGGGCCTAGTCCCAATCAGAATAACGCGGACACCCCAATTGGAACATCATAGCACGTATAGGCTAGTCCCTCCATGTCAGAATCAATATCGAAAATCACAAAGATAGATGAAACAAAATTGGAGGGAATGGAATCAATACCAGAATCAGAATGGGATGGACATGTATTATTAACAAAATGAAATACAAGCAAACAAAAACATAGAAACAATAAATGCTTATAAATTTTATGCAAAAACTAAAAATGCAATTATGTATAAAATACAGGAATTAAAATGAAAAGGATTTATGCACAAAGTCGTTCACAAGACATGAAGAGGAAAATTCTACAAAAATTACAAGGTAAGAAAACTAGATTATATTGAAATTGGAACTCACGAATGCCCAACTGCGCAAAATACTCACAACTGGACTCGACTATACATGCAACTAGACTCGGCATACACTGACTTTACACCTACGAATCTAGCACATGCAAAATTTAGAACACCGGCCTCGACACATATAGCAATTTATTACAACATAATCAGAAACTCATAACTTGCATGCATACAAACGTAAACTAGACATGCAATAAAAACTCAACTCGACTTGGACATGGTACCTATAGACTCTTCACAAATACAAACGAAGTATCGAAACACCCAAGAACATAGACCCAACAAACTAAAAAAAATAGACTAAACAAAAATAGAGTCAGACTCGTCAAAAAAGAAAAAAAGAGAATGAGCAACACAGACCCAAAGTTAGTAAGCAAATAGACTTAACAATTAGTAGACAGACAAATTAACAGTTAGTAAAACGAAACAGAGTTAATAGTTAGTCAAAGAAAAAGAAAACAAAGTCAGTTAATATATTAAAGAAACATATGCGACCACTAATACTTAGACACGACACTCTACACACTCGGGTTCGCTCCTATTTAGACTCGGCACATTAGGAACACAGAACGTGTGTCCTCGGCAACGACACCAATTTAATAGTCTTAAGGATTAGTCGTTATTTCCTATATCAAAATACTAGATTTTCTTAAGCTAAAGCAGCACAGGGTCAACCTAGGTCATTCTTCTCAAGGACACGTGATTCCTATATTCTCTAGGGTAAAAAGGATGAAATATATGCAAATCAAGATACGTAGAGTGTGGACTCAGCGAGAAATATAAATAGGGGTTTTTACAGGAAAAGTAAACTGACAAGAAATGTAAAGATTATCTAAAACAGTTAACAAAAGTAAACTAAGGCTACAGACGTAAGGTAATCTAATTCTACTAAAACGTATATTTAACATATTAAATACAATGGGATCAAAGAATGGTTCTGCTTCGGATTCCTAGTATGCATGTGATTCCTCACCAACCCAATTTCTTACGATGACCGCCAAAGATTCATCCATTGTCAACTAAGAGCTTACACAATCTAGGGCCTCGAGGTGACAGGGATTATACACTTGGTTGATGTGGATTATCTAATGATTACCTATAAAGTTGCCTAGGTAGTTTCCAGCTAGACCCTAATTTAAGCGTAGTCTATTCTTATCATGCGCAATCGTAACATAGCAAGAACAAATTAAACTACAGGAATTTCACACATAAAAGCAAAGAGAAACATAGTCATTTATTGATTAACAATGTATTGATACAAGTAATGGATTCATGGGAGAAGATGATGACCAACTTCTTACAGCAACCGCCAGTAGTAGTTGTAGTGTTCCACCTACGATGGCCAAGGTACGGAGGGGTTGAATCACCAAGTAGTGTGCCAGCATGCCCTGGCAGTCCCCTCTTGACAACCGGCCCAATACTCAGCCCCTGGTCTTGCATTCACTCGAGCCAGAGCAAACACTATATTGAAGCACAATGGAACAAAGAGGTATGAAGGTTACTTAGGTTAGAGGAATGGAAAGTATATGGACAAAGGTTTGCTGCTAGCTTCTAAACTAAGCTAAGCATCCTTATTTATACATGCATCGACTAACTAATTCCTAATAGAAATAACATAATTTAACTGCCTTGTCGTAACTAATTGACATACTTAACTAACTATATAACAAAATAACAACTTCAACTAATTAATCGTTTTCCTAAATAACACGTGCTGGAATTGCTAGAGTGAAGTCGACCTTCACTTGTCGGGACGGATCCAAACGAATGGAAGTTGGCACATTGAAATTGGAGTTGGCTTCATCAGATTTGAGATGGTTTTAGTCTTCAGTGCCGAGATGCCTTCGGTCTCGATTGTATTGACTGGGACGACTTGGACTCGGTCACAGTCTCGGTCTCGGCTTCAACTAGCCGAGATGCCTTCGGTTGGCCGAGACGCATCCGGTTGCGGTCTCTTCTAAGATGGTTTTAGGACCCCAGTTTAACCTACAACAAGTTAGCATGGATTCATATTTTCCTCATTGTACCCTAGGAAACCTGAATCTTAACTAATATGAGATTCTTAACTACAATTTAGACTCTAGTCTACCCATATTAAGACCTTGTTAGGGGGGTATAAATTGTGTATTATCACCTATACAACAAGCTGCAATGTATGTATCGGGGTCTAAAAATGTTAGAAGAGTATCGTAGTGATATGGAGGTAGCTCTTATGAGGGCTAATGTTGTGACACCCTTCTAACCCGAATATTTAAATTAAAATAATCAAGTAAATAAAAAGGAAGACAAGGTAATAGATAAAACCAAGGAAACTCAATTCGTATTAAGGATAAAAGGTTCACATGGTCATTATCATGTTCAAACATTAAGTACACATAAAAAAATTATCACATAAATTATTAATGCTGATCTAAACATGTCATTCATGTGTTTAACACATATTTCAAATATATAAATCACTTTCATTTCTGTATACGTTTAGTGAGTTATTGATATGCCCGTCATTTTCAAATATTTAAGATGCAAAAGTACGTATGAAAAGATATAGAACCACTATTCTAAATCCCAAGCCCCGATGTCACACAAATCAGAGCAAGACCCCGCCTTTTCAAAACTCGGCACCACTAGTGCCCTCAACATTACCTAAAAGAAAACCACAAGATAGTACAGTGAGAAATAGCATTCAATCATATATAAATGCAGATAGTACCCCAAATCCCACCCATTACTGTACCCAATTACTAACAGTTAACAAATACTCATATATCAATCACATGTTTCATCGCATTCAAAATCAATCACATTCCATTCATGTTTACAAAATGCACATGCTCTCACAATACATATGCTCATCACCACACCTAAGAGTCTCGATTCGGAAATCCACACCATGGGCGAACCTCCTCAATCCCCTTAGTTATCACTAATGATGGCTACACTGTTAAACACCCCATATGGTCGGTGTGTCGCACAGTTAAAAACCACCTATGGCCCGTGCGAAGACATTCTACACAACTGTTAAACACCACCTATGGCTGGCGTGTAGCATGGTTAAACACCACCTATGGCCCATGCATATGAATGTCGCCCATCATTAGTCCACCCTGTTAAACACCACTTTTGGCCAGGGTCCCCTGTTAAACACCACATATGGCCAGGGTATTATAGCCACGTCTGGCTTCTCATGCATCTCATGTATCTCATGTCCATGCTCAATGCATTCCCATTCACATTCCCATCCACGTTCTCATTCTCATGATTCATACATTATTCACACAGTCCATAATTATACCAAAATCATATCAATTTAGCCATCATTATCATAAATCATTTATAAGAACACAGCTAATATTCTTCAATCAATCATGGCAGCATCACATACATTTACAATTCATAACCGCATGATAGACAATGATACATACCGAATAATCACATATTTCCATACTTCAATAATTATATCTACTCCATATATGATTATAGACTAACACCTTTCACAAAATGCAATCGATTAAATTATCAATTAAATCAACCAAAACCACAGAACACATTGACGAATCTTTTCTACCGATTAAAGTATTATTCTTTTTTTAGAACCTAATAACCAAACAAATATGAGAATTTAGATCCTAGAGGGACTTAGGGATTTCCCTCACTACCCGTACACTCCCGCATTCACATATGGTCGAACCCATCTCCCTCGTACCTTAGATGCGAAGAACAATGATGATTTGATGTAGCTCTGGGACGATATGAACACTTTAGCCCCTCCTCCTTACAGATCTGCGTTCTCTCTCCTCTAGGTCTGGTCGTCTGACGCGTAAAACACAAATTGGGGTAAACTGATTACCCCTACCTAATATTCTAACTAGGTCCGGTCAACCTTGACCGCCCTTGTCACCTCCCATTAATTCAATTAATTAAATTAATAAATGAAAATAATTCAGATTAATGCCTCATCAGTTTATAAAACCATTAACTCCTCTATTAAAATAAAATTAAATGTAAATATTTAAATACTAAATTAATTTTTTGCCATCATTAAAAAAAAAAAATAATAATAATATTTCAGTTTCAAAATGCAATTATTTAATAAAATAATTTCCTGTAGCAATTAATAATAAAAATAAAATTGATAATAATAATAATGAAATTTATTTCTAAAAATAATTAAATAAATTTTAGGATGTTACAAATGTGGTAGAGTCTAATGAGGCAACAATGGCTCATTTCCTACATGGGTTTAAAAGAGATATTCAAGACATAGTGGAGTTGTATTACTATGCATCTATGGATGATTTGGTGCATCAGGCTACACTAGTGAAGGCTCAACAGAAAAGGCACTTGACCTCAAAGAGGACATATCCTAGTGGCCCTAGCAACTAGAGGAGTAAAGAGAAGGAGAAGGAAAGGCCAAGAGAGCACAAGAGTCCAATAAAAGGGAGTTCAATACCCCAAGGCTGAAAAGAGGAGAGAACGTTGCCAAGTCCAGCTCCAGCATCCAAAAGCAGCACCATAAAGTGCTTTAAGTGCCTAGAAATAGGGCACATTGCCTCTTAATGTCCTAACAAGAGGAGCATAATTATGTAGGAGGATGAGACTATGGACAGTGCAAGCTCTAGAGATGAATCATCATCATAAGCAACTTAGATGTGTCTAGTGAGTACTCACTTGATGATGAAGGAGATTCTCTAATAGTGAGGCATTTGATGAGTGTGCAGGTTGGAGAAGATGATGATTCACAAATGGAAAACATTTTCCACTTACGCTACCATGTTGCAGGATAACTTTGTTCAATCAATATAGATAGAGGCATGATAAGTCATATTTTATACACCTCACAAGGGCTTAAGATGGGTATTATTAAGACTGTTTAGTGATTGAGAGTCCTGTCTTAGTTAAGATTCGAATTATGGGCCTAGAAATAGGAAAAATATAAATCTGTGCTAAAATAAGGATTTTAACTGATAAAAGATTGGACTTGTTTTGTAGGCCTGAAAGCTGAGAGTATCTCGGCCCAAAAGGAGCATCTTGGCCCAAAAGAAGCAATCCCGACCAGAATTGATATCAATGGCGGAAATCACTTCAGCAAACAAGGAACAATGCGTGATTATAGGAAGAGTAAATTAGGAAATATGTAACTCGGGTAACTCAGCAAGAAATCTCTTAGAATCAAGAAAATATGTAATTCGGGTAACTCAGCAAGAAATCTGTTAGGATCAGGGAAATATTTAATTCAAGTAACTAAGCAAGAAATCTGCTAGGATCAAGGAATCAGTGATTCTGTAGGATTAGATTTAGATTTAGCCACAACTGCCTTGCATGTTTATAAGGGCACATAAGGCACGAAGTTTTGGGTGTGGAAAATAGTGGAATTCTAGACCTAGCATCGTTAGCGACTGTAGATGTTCCAAGCTAGCACGGTGGTATATGAAGCTTTAGTAAGGTGTCTCCCTCTATCGAGGAGGTATAGGACCAGGATTTGGGAAGCTGGAAGCTGGAAGGTGTCAGAGGTGATTGCTTGGTATAGTTGATGCACTCCGATGGACGAAAACCTCAACGTCTGGTCATAACTGGTGCACCACTGCCATCCTTCCATTGGCAATCATCATGGAAGGCGGACTCTCTAGAGAACACTGAATTCCCACCTCTGTATTTGATTCTATTTTCAATAATATAATCGGTTTGCAATTCTGACTTTGATTATATCACTTGTGCTTTAATTTGCTTTAAGCTTGTCATGATTGCACATTGTTAGAGGTAGATCACGTTAGACTAGGGCCGATTGGAATTGGTTTAATAATCTGATTAGATAGAGAACCTAAAATCAACCAAGTACATACTCCCTGCCAACTAATGAGGTGGCGATTGTGTAAATCCTCGGTATGGCAATGGACAAACATTTAGCGATTGTCGTAAGAATCTAAGGTTTATTTGGAGTATAATTCTAAGTAAGAATGGTAAATTGTTGTGTGTTGATTTCCAAATTGGTACAGTAGTTAGTATAGATTAAGTTAGCTTATTTTTCTGCACTTAGTTTATTTTTTGCACTTAAACACAAAACTTCCCCCTATTTACCATTTTTTCAGAGTTTGAGACTGAGTCAGTCCGACTTCGTTGCGTCTGTCTAAGCCGAAATCATATCGATAGTTCTAGTCAGTCTCCCACCGAGATCATCCCGATCTCACTTAAGTTGATTGACAGTAAGTCAGCATTTTATAACATTTAGAAATTTCTGCATAATTTTTTGGAGTTCACACTTAGTCACAATTAAACACACTGTGTCCTTGAGAGAATCGACCTAGGCTTAGCTATACTATAGTTAGCTTTAGTATTTATTTGAGGCGTGTAAGATGACTGAAAACCTGCTTATCAAGGCTAGTAGAGAAACTGAAACTCCCTACTCTAGCACACTCTAGGTCATACAAGCTACAATGGTTGAACAATAAGGGAAAATTTACTGTTACAAAATAGGTATCCTTGGTCTTTACCTTGGCTAAAAATGAAGATGAGGTGCTATGACGTAGTACCAATGGATGCAACACATATCCTCCTTGGAAGGCCATGATAATATGATCTCAAGGTGACCCATGAAGGGGTTACCAACAAGTTATCATTCGTCTATAGAGGACAGAAGGTTACCCTTGAGCCTTTGTCACTAAAGGAGGTGAACGAAGATCAGATGAAAATGATGTTGAGGAGGGAAAAAGAAAAGAAAGAATGAAAATAGAAGAAAGAAAAAAATGAGGGAGAAAAAAAGAAAAGAGGACATAACATCCAAAGGGACTGTGCGTCCAAAGGATCGTCAACGTCCAAAGGACCCTAAGCGCCCAAAGAGAAAATGATAGAAAAGAAAGTGAGAAAGGCAAGGAGGTTATGATGACGAGTAAGAGGGTGATGAGGAAGGTGTTGTTGGCTAAAGAGGAACCACTATATTTGTTACCAACTAATATGTGTTTTCATTTGTCTACACAATTCCCTAACTTACTAGCATGTTTTAAATAAATGTTGAAGAGCTTCCAAGAAATTTTCTCCAAGGACATCGCACGTGGGTTGCACCAATCAGGGGGATAGAACATCAAATTGATTACATAGTTGAAGTCACATTGCCAAACAAAGTTGTGTATAGAGCTGGCCCCGAGGAGAGTAAAGAGATTCAGTAGTAGGTGGGGAAGCTCATGGAGAAAGGCTGGGTCTGGGAGAGTAAGAGCCTGTGTGTTGTGCCTGTGATCCTGATGGTACCTAAGAAGGACAAGTCCTGGAGGATGTGTATGGACTGTCATCTAATAAATGCTATCATTATTAGATATAGGCACCACATTCTACATTTGGACTATCTCTTGGACGAGCTGCATGGTGCTTTTATTTTATCTAAGATAGATTTGCATAGTAGATAGCACCAAATCCGCATGAGGGAAGGTGATGAATGGAAGGTGTCGAATGGAAGACAACCTTCAAGACCAAGATTGGTCTATATGAATGGCTTGTCATGCCATTTGGGCTGATGAATGCGCCAAGTATGTTTATGAGACTCATGAACCATGTTCTAAGGAGTCTCATTGGATGTTGCGTGGTTGTGTATTTCGATAATATCTTGGTTTATTCTACATGCTTAGATGATCACGTAACAGATGTCTAACAGGTTCTACAATTGCTGAAAGATGAGTCATAGTATGTTAACATGGAAAATTACACTTTCTACACTTAAGAAGTTTTATTATTGGGATTTGTCGTGGGCTTAAAAGGGGTCCAAGTTGATAAAGAAAAAGTGAAGGCCATCCAAGGTTGGCCAACACCTACAAGTGTGAGTGATGTATGATAATGCTGTTGACACACTATCAAAATACTAGATTTCCTATGATTTTTATAGCATAGGGGTCAACCTAGGTTGATTCTCAAAATGACACATCATTAGTCATGTCTAAGTGTGGATAGCAAAGAAATGTGCAGAAATACCAAAATGCAGGAATGTAAGGATGTAAAATGTAGGAACAATAAAGAATACAGGGATTTTGTTTTGTGTCAGAATCACAAAGTAAATGACAAAACAGAAAGTAAACTAAGAAAATGAATTATCAACAATTATTTATAACATCAATCCAAGGGTTCTGTTCCACCATCAATTATCACAGTTCTTAGTGAGGCTGCAATTCCAAACCGACCTAAGTTTAAGTCCTTTTAGAAAATTATCTAACATTCATTCGTGCCTATTGGGTGTGCAATTGTGGCCCCTAGTTAACATGGATTCAAGCACGGTGGTTGATTTTAGGCTATCAATTGATTACCTAACATGTACTAGATTGGGATTAATCAATCCATTAACCTAACGTGATCTAATTCTCGTGCATTCATGATCATGAAACAGAGCAAGAATTAGAAATAGAACAGAATAGGAATCGCATACAAAAAGATAGAGAACTCAAACCAGTTAGACTTGCGGAAACGTTGAATTGATAAGCGAAATCAGCCTCTCATGATCATCGCCATGGAAGAACTGTGGTGTTTAATAGGAAGAAGGAAAGACAGAGAAAATAGAGAGGAAGTACACTTGAGGGCGCCGTAAAGACAAATTTGCCTCCATTGGACTGTCTCCTCCAGCGACCTATGGAACTCTGAACTCAAAACAATACGAAGAATTGATCAATTGAATGTCAACCGGAATGAACAATGAACATTGAACAATGGATTCATTGAACGAAAAACAAACCAATGTCAACAACTGACTTCTCTTCCTTTTAAACACATTTTACCAATGACTAACTAACTAACAACTAACCAACTAACTAACTAACTAACTAACTAACAACAACAATAACAACTAACTAAAATATCTAAATAACTACCTAACTACTTCCTAAATGATCACATGCTCAAAGTTTCTGGAGTATAGTTCGCTTAGCCTTGCTACCGGGACGAATTCGGATGGCCGAGACAAACTCAGCAGGTAGAGATGGAGTCGACATGCGGAGTGGACATGGCTGCTAGAGATAAAGTCAGCATGTGGAGTGGAGTCGGCTGTTGGAGGCGGAGTCAGTATGTGGAATGAATTCGGCTACTGGAGACAGAGTTGGCATGCGGTATGGAGTCGATTGTTGGAGATAGAATTGGCACGCGAAGATGAACTCATCTAGCTAGGACGACTTCAACTTGTCGGGACAACTTCGGTCTTAGACGGACGAGGGGACTCCCCTCGCCCTCAATTGGTCGAGAGGGACTCGATCTCGGTTGGGATGTGTGAGAAGACTCGGTCTCAGCTAGTAGAGTGGGGACTCGGTCTCGGCTGGGCGAGTGGGACTCTAAAGGTCAGTCGGTATAGTCCCAATTGGAGCTCTATTTCTCCATATTCAACCTGCACAAGGAAATAATCTCTTTATGAGCATAAAATCCACAAATTAGCACAAATTTGTATTTTCCCTCATTTTAGCTCAATAATCTGAAACTCAACTAATATGTGATTCTTAGCCACAAAATAGTGTCAACTATGCCCATCTTAAGATCTTCTTAGGTGTCTAAAATATGAATCATCAAACCCCCACACTTAAACTTTTGTACTCCTGGCAAAATTGAATAAAAGATCATCAAGGAAAGGAATTGAAGTAAATGATTGCGAAAAGTAAGATCCATTTCAAATGAATCCTTAAGTCGATAAGAAGAATAAGTATACAATCATCCTAGAAGCAAGGTACCCAATCAATCTATGAAATCACTTTTAACATCTAAAGTAAACAAGAGAACAATAGAAATTAAAGAGTATCCATAAAATGATAAAGCTCTCTCAAGACATGTCCTCTCAATCTCTCAAGTGATTTTAGGTTTGTGTTTACACTCAGGCAACCTATGTTAACTAGCACTACCAAGCTTTGACTAGCCTCTAATTTCTACAACTTGAATCGCATGCAATAATGATCAAAAGGGCTTTTGTTAGGGTTGTAACGTGGCCAGGGTAAGGTAGGATATGAGAAGTGAATTAAGTTTGTATAACCAAAGGGGGAACATGAGAAATGGGGAACAAGTCAATAAGTATGAAGACAACCCCCAAAACAATACAAGTCGTTTAAAAATATTGGACAAAGCATTTCAAGACAAGTCCATTCTTCTTTTCCTTTTGTATTTTTTTCCTTTTATTTTTCTTTTGCACTATTGCAACCTTTTGTTGCATTTTTTCTTTCTTTGATTCACCATTAACTTTTTTCATACCCTTTTGTTTTCTTTTTCAACAACCCTTCAACAAGTATTACTTTGCACAAGACAACTCTCAATGTACCATTCGCAATGCGTTGGGGTCTCACCACCCCCACACTTATGTATATCCTATTTCCAAAACAATTCCAAAGCTCCTTTAGCCCCTAAGGTTAGGGTGATCATGGTTTTTCGCTTTTGGGCTTGTAATGAGCTACAATATTAAAGAAATGGTTAGATAGGCTCAAAAGGGGTAAGCAAGGGATTTAGTGCAAGGTAAGTCCATTTGGCTAGTGGATATAAAGAAAGAAGGCCTAGATCATATCACCAATGCATGTGAGACAAGAAGTATAAAAGAGTGTCAAGGCAAAACCTAGAGTAACTAGCAACATATGTGTAAATCACACGAGAAAAAGAGAATGGCAAGATGAAAGCCATTTCATATAAGGCTAAAAAAATCTCACATGGATAAATGCTCTATTTCTAATGGTTCAACTTTAATTTTTCAATCACTCATAGCCTAAAGATGGAAAAAAAAAAGTTTGTTCCATGTCAAGTTGTGAAACCTTTTAATCCAGGATGATGCACTATTCACATTTTATACAACCTAAGAAAAATCCATTAAAACTGCAAAATATTTTTCTCAGCAATCGGAGAAAAGAAAGGATAGTTCAAAACAAGAACAAGAAATATAACCAGAATTAGAAAAAGAAACGACACTTGAAAACAAGAAACAAGAAATGGAATCGGTATAAACAACACATAAGAAAAGAAACAACAAAAATAGAAAATAGTGAAAAATAGTAAAAAACATTAAAATCAGAATTTTAAAAGGATAACAAAGCAACAAGCAGAAAACAAAACACCTACTACTAACCCCCCCCCACACACACACACTTAAAAGAAGAATTATCCTCAATGCAAACTTATGTGAAGATAAGGGAAATGGGTGAAATAAGAAAAAACTTCTCTCTCAAGGTGGAAAGAATGTGCAAAATTTTATATCTAGCATTTTTGCTCCACTCCTGTTAGTAATTGCTTGGGGAAGCCTTCTCCTTATCCATCTTGATAATTTCAATACCACATCTTCTAGTGGCTTCTTCAATAGGAACCTTAAAGTTGAATGTTTGACAAGGTGCTCATAAAAGCCTCTCGACTTCTTCAACTTTTGTAACAGCTCCTCATTTTGCTCAACTTGGAGCATGTTGGCTGTAATTACTGGAACATGTAATGGCTGCACCATGGATGACAATGGAGATTGCACTACTACAACCTTTGCAGCATCTGAATTATTTATGACTCCTGCACTCACATTAGTAGCATTGCTAACTTTTACACAATGAGAACACTTAGTTAATTTAGTATAGATGCAATCACAATTAATAGAATTTTCAAAATAAAAAATTTTAGAAAATTCAGAATGTAAATTTATTGGGGCATGTAATGGCTGCACCATGGATGACATTGGTTTCGACTCTACGGTTGATGCGGGAGGTTTACTCGTTGAGTGTAGACTCGACTGCTGGGAGTGGACTCAACTGCTGGGAGTGGACTCAACTGTCCGAGTGTGGAGTCGATTACCGAGAACGGACTCAGCTTCCATCTGGTTGCGAACTCGGCTTTGGGAACAGACTCAGCCTTTGTCTGATTGCGGACTCAACTATTGGGAGCAGACTTGGCCTCTATCTAATTGCAGACTTGGCTACCGAGAGCAGACTCGACCTCTGTCTGATTGCGGACTCGGCTATGGGGAGCAGACTCGGCTTCTGTCATTATTGCCGCTTCTGCCACTTCTAGTCCTTCAGCAATAGCCATACATATTTTTGCACAAATGGAGCACTCCTTGCCTCAATTGCACATGCATTCATTGTCAGCCAAATCAGCAAAATCAGAAATATCAACCAGATTAGCAAAGTTAGAAACGTCAGCCACAGAATTTGAAACTTCAGCTATATCAGTAGGGTCCAAAAAATCAGGCATAGAATTGACACCCTCGGCCATATTAACATGGTCCAAAATATCAACCACAAAATCGGCACCCTCAGCCATATCAGCAAGGTCAGAAACATCATCTACATAGTTAGAAACCTTAGCTGTCTCCACAAAGTCAGAAACATCAACTACAGAGTCAGAAATCTCAACTGTCTCAACAAGGTCCGAAACAACAACTATAGAGTCAACACCCTCGACCATATCAACAAGGTCAACAATAGCAACCACGGAGTCGGAAAAGTCTGGCACAACAGTTGTGATTACTGAAGGCTGCAATGGTTGTGCCATGGATGGCGATGGAGGTTGCACTACTACCACTTTTGAAATAGCTATAACTCCTGCACCTGCATCTGCAATAATATCTTTACTAGTTTCTACACAATTAGAACACTTAGTTAATTCAATGTAGGTGCAATCACAAGTAGTAGAACTCTCAGAGTAAAAAATTTCAGAAAGTTCAAAAATTTCAAAAAATTTAGAATGCAAATTTATGGATTATTGTTGTGGTAGCTCCTTCCCACTCCCCAAGGTTATGTCACTCATATTTTCTTCTTGTGGACTGAGGATGGTCTGAGAATGAATATGTCCAAACCTCTTGGATTGTAGCTGATTTGTCTTGGTGGCTAATTGCCCAATTTGTATTTTCAAGTCCTAAAACGTGTCATTCATATTTTGTTGGAACTGCATGTTGCTTGTTTTCACATTTTGCTGAAACTCTATGTTGCTTGCTGCCATCTACTTCATTAACTCTTCCAATGAAGGAGAATTGTTCTGTTGCGACACCTGTTGTTGTTGTTGTCAGAAAGGAGGTGCTTGGTATTTGGGAACTGGTTGTTGGTAGCTGTTCTGGTTCTAAGGCATGTTTTGCACAAAACTAAATCTCTGGGTTGAATACTACCCTTAAGTCTGTCGGTACTGCTGCCTACTATATTGTTGTCCCTCATATTGCTGACTACCATACGATTGCCCTCCATATTGTTGTCCACTAGTTAATCCAACAACCTCAGCACTATTTGGTTCAACTTCTTGCAATGCGGCAGACATATTCTCTTGGAACTGCATGTTATTCATGGCCATCTACTTGACCAAATCCTCTAAGGAACTCTGTTGTACCGGTTGCATGGGTGGTTGTGGTTTGAATGGAGGTGGTGGCACTTGATATTCGAGAATTGGTGGTTGGTATTTGATTTCGTCCGGAGGTGCGATTTCTTGCAAAATGGGACAAGTCGCGGTTGGATGTTCTATAGAACCACACGTGCCACATTCTCGCACTGGTGGCCTATTATGGTGTTGTCCAATGGCTAGCTATCTAACAAGAGATGTCAATTCAGTTATGTTGTTTTCCAATCTCTGGTTGTCAGCAACAACTGCCTCATTCCTTACTCTAGATGCAATAGATCCCCTGATGTTAACTTTTTGAGTGTTACCTACAAAATCATGAAACTTAGGCCGCAAATGGGTTAGTCCAGATTGATAATGTTTGTATGATTGGGCTTGTTCCCATTCGGGATATCGAGTATACCATGGTTGGTACATCATATCATGTGTAGCCTACTCCCTTAGGATCATGTCATTGGTCTCCACATTATTCGGGCTTAACTGGATATACTAATAGCAAAATTATAATCGAAACCAGTATCAGACTTACCAAGATCAGAAGAATTAGAATCGGGGACTACAATAGGATGGGATGCACAAGTGCTATTAACAAAATTAGATACAAAAATAACAGAGGAAAAAAACAAACAGAAAATAGTGAAATGACCAAAATATCACTACAATAAAAAAAATTATGCAGAAAAAAAAACCCACACAAACACTATATACACTAACAGACTCAACACTTTATACACTCACAAACTCAACCTTGTACACGATAAGGACTTAGCACACATAGACTTGGTCGGCATATACAAACTTGACACACACAGACCCATGGGGAGGTGTAAGGGTGCTGACTCACTAGGGAGGAAGTTCCTCTGGGTGTTTGGCTAGCTGGCCGGGGGCGAGGCTGGCTCAGGCTCGTAGAGGTGGTCTATTAGGGGATGAAGCTAATTCATCGACTGACCGACTTGAAGAATGGCCAGCTTGATAGGGGCCAAGTCGTGGGTATCCGTCTTGGTGGAAGACCGTCTTGCTAGGAGGTGGGACCACGTAGGTGACGTGGCTGCTGGAGGCGAAGGGTCGCGTGTGAAGGGGACCTGCCTTTAAGCATGAATGACATGGCCATTGGGGAATGGGGAGTCGCGTGTGGATGGGACACGCCTTGAAGTCTGAATGACTTGGTCGTTGGGAAATGAGGGGTCGTGTGTGGAAGGGACGCGCCTCTAGGGTAAGGTGCCAACGGTCGTGTCGTTTCACTTCGCATTGAATGCTTTTTGTCGTTTTCCCCTTGAATGCGCCTCTTTTGCATTGATGGCGTATGATTGCGTCGCTCGGGGTTTCGCGCTTCCCTATCTTCCTTGGTATGTTTCCCTTAAGTATAAATAGGGATACTTGGCTCTGATGTTCTTTTTCTGCCAAATTCGCTCCCTCCTACTCCTTTCTTTTCCTGCGTTTTTGCATTTTCTCTACACTTTCTTGTCTTCATTTCCCAACATCCATGGCAGGACAAACTAAGTGTAAGTCTTCAGCCTCTTCCTCCTCAGAGTCTTTCGAGTCTTCATCTTCTTTCTCCTCTATCGAGTCTGTACCTCTGGCCACAGTGCCAAAGTCTATCGTCCCAGCCTAGGCTCATCCTCGTGTCAAAGAGTATTATGAGGAATGGGTGAGACAAGATGTCTTGACTCATGTCTCCAGTGTGTCTCCTTCTGATGTAGATGCCATAATCGCTGAGGGCACCTGGGTGCATGAGTCTATCGTGGGCCAGTTCATTCTGATAGCCCCTTTTGATGACGAGCGTATTTGCCATGCAGCTCTGGAGGACAAAGATGACTTCATTTTTATGTATGAAACCGTCTTTGTAGACTTAGGGATTTCCCTCCCTTTTGAACTTTTCTTTGCTGACGTCCTTAGGACGTTGGGGATAGCCCCCTCCTAGCTTCACCCTAACAGTTGGGCTATCCTCTAGGCCTTCCGAACTGCGTGTCGAGCCTTGTCCATTATTCTTATAGCCCCTCTCCTCTTTAGTTTCTATACCACCCATGTTAGTTGAGGCGCTAACTGGGTTTCTCTTACGGCTATACAACAATGAATTTGTTTCGTCCTTACCTCGAGTCTTACAAAGGGTTTAAGACCCGATACCTGAAGGTGCTCTTGGTAAAGGATGCCCCCTTTGTCGTGGATGGGGAACCTACCCCTTCGTACTAGCGCTTGCCGAATAAGGTGAAGGGGCTGACTTGGGAGCAGTTGGATGCTGACGATCGGGTGAGTTGGGATATTCTCAACCAGCTTCCCCGTAGAGTCAATTACAAGGAAGTCATAGTGGCCTTCTTTGCGTAGGACCCCCTCCCTTATTTGAAAGGTAATCTTTTGTTTAAAGGTTTCTGGGTTAACTCGGCCTAGTGCCGAATTGATGATATGCTTTTGCTTCTGTTTTTTTTTTGCAGATATTTTCAAAAAGTCTAGCTACAATTTTTTGGTCGCCTTGATGCAGAAGGACGAGTCTACCATTACCAAGGATAAACCAGCAAAGGGGGAAGCTGAGGCCACTAAGTCCAAGGCTACTCAGGCAGCCTCGACCCCTCAGACCAAGGTAACATCCAAGCTAGTACCGGCTCTACCTCCACCTTCAGGTCCTGTGTTGAAGAGGAAGGAGGCTCCTTCTACCTCTGAGGGTGCCGCTAAGGGGAAAGCCGCGGAAGGGGTCTTGGCACCCAAACCTAAGCTCGACCCAACTCCCGCCATTGCTACCGCCAGCCAACCCGTCACTGCCAAGACCTCCACTGCTGCCGCCATGGTGACTACTGCCGCTATGTCGACCAAGATAGTCGTTGCCTCTATTGTTGTGGTGATTATTCCTGCGAGTGCCGTCGACTTAGGCAAAGGGGGTTTGCTAAGTTATACAGCTTCCTCTGATGTTGAGTCTATGTTAGGGCCGTAGTTCGACTCTGCATCTCTCCAAAGAGGGTGGGAGGTTAGCACCCATGACCGAAAACTGTTGCTCTCCATCAGTGTTGAGAGCTCTCTAGCAATGGTCAAAGCCTATTGTGTGTGATGAGTCACAAACTATACATCTTTTAGACACCTAAGAAGGGTGTTTGCAAGACTATTTTGTGCTTAAGAATGGATTGTTAGCTAAGATTCATTTTATGGGCTTAAGTATAGAGAAAATACAAGTCTGTGTTAATTCAGAAGTCTTAGCTAACAAAAAGTATCACTCCTTCTGCAGGTCAAGCCGAGTTGACCAGGGTCAACAGAAGAGTCTCAACCGAGATGAAGTCGTCCCGGCCAGACCGATTCCATCTCAACCAAGATGAAGTCGTCCCATTGATCAAGTCCAGTCTAGGTTCTTCACTCCAGCTCTCAGTCCATATCAGCCTTTGGTATTCTTATGGCAATCGCCAAAGGTTCGTCCCTTGCCATACCGAGGATTTACAGAATCGCTACTCCAATTAGGCGGTCGTAGAAGCAATGAACCAGGATCTTGTCATCATAAATGTATGCCACCATCTTTTGGCAGTACATAGCTAGGTGGACTCTGGAGTAGGAGCTCCATTTGAACTTGTCAAATTCTAGAGTTTTGAAGTCTGCTGGGAGTCCTACATCCAGGACCAAGCACAGGTCCACGGCTTCCAAATCGTATTTATCCCCGCCTTCCACGGCACGGAGTCGTTCCTCCATGGATTGCAACTTCTCCTCTAAGTGAGGAACCTGCTTATTAATCGCGAAGGGTTGTGCAGTTCGCGATGCCTAGGGTTAAGCCCTAGTGTCATTTGGTCCTTGGGTGTCGTCTTTGTGACTCAGTTCAACTCCTAAGCCTATGTTGAGCACAACCTTAGCCCCTTCGTTGTTCACGACATTCTACTGCTCAGATTCCTCAACAGCGGGAGCCTCGGTTCTCCATCCATATAGCATCCCATAGGACGGGTCTCTCGCACCGTAGGGTGGCGATCCGCTAGTGCAGCCGGGTTGGGCATATCCCATTACCCCCTGGTTGGCCATAGCTGTGATGGTGGCTTTGGTTTGGGAGAGTATTTGGAACATCTGAGCCTTTTGTTCCTTTAGTTCGCTCACTTCCCCCTTAAGGTTCTAGTTTTGTTGCTCTAGCGCCTCGACTTTGTTCTCCATAGCTTTTGTCTTGGAGCGCGTTGCGTACTGGGGTTGCAACGCGGATAGCTTGCCCTTTTTGGTCACCCAACGTGTTTTTATTAGGTGTATAATTTATTATGTATGTTATATGTTAATGTATGTTATGTATGCAGTAGAAAAAGGAAAGGAGGCCATGCATGCTATGCTGTAATTACAAATTATTCAGACACACAAGAACAGAAACTGGCTATTATTATTCATTGATTGTTTACAAAGGTGCCTAACGGAGGCGAGGACAGGCTCTTCAGATTGTCATACAAGTTTCGACAAAGCTCTAGGAACTGCAAGATCTCGAGCGGTGTATTCAATGGGTTGACCATGCCTTCGGCAACACGCAAGCTTTTGGGTATATTCATGAGGCCTTGGTTAGCCAGCCATGCCAACTTGATATACCTTTCTTTCCAGAAGACTGCTTCTCCCTGAGCTTCTTGTACTCTCCTTTCGGCATGCCCTGCCATTTTGCTCAAGCCTTAGATGGATGCCTCTGCTCGTTGCTTTGACTCAATGGCTCTTCTTCATTCTTTGATGAGCTCACCCATCCCCTATCGCCTTTGGCTTTCTAGGTGTTCACTTTGAAGTCGGTCTTTGTCTGACTCGGCCTCGAGGAGGGGCACATTTTCTTGTAGTTGGTTCAGCTGGTCGTTGGCCTCCACTTCTTTCTTCCAGGAGTCGGCTAAAGCCACCTTCAACTTTTGCTTCTCAGTTAGAGCTTGTTCTCCCTCTATCTCTTTGAAGTATCTTTCCTGGGATACTACTCTGGACCAACTTTCCTTCTCCTGGCAGGCCCTTTTATTCGCGTCTTCCCTTACTAGGTGCTCTAGACTGCTCTTTAGCTTCCGCTTAGAAGACCTGTAGGGCTCCACATGGCCTGAATCTGACTCTTTGTCAACGCTGAGTCGGGGGTCCCATAATGTTAAGCTGACCTGCTCTAATCTGTTCTTGAGCCAGGCCTTGTAACTAGATGAGGCTCTACAGCTTCGGGGTCCCCACTCGAGTCCTTTTCTAATGGTGCTCTTCCAGGCCTGCCAGATCTTCTTAAGGCACTCCGCATTCTGCACTCCCAAGTCATGTATGACAAAGGGGGTGATGGCTTCGTCAGATAGGGGTAGAGCCATGGGGTAGCCCGCTTGTCTTGGCACCAACTCAAGATTGTAGTTGATGGCTCCTTGGGTGCCTATCAGGGGAATGTTAGGGAATCATCCACATCTAATAATCATGTCCTCCTCTTCGTTCCACTACGAGTAGTAGCGGATGGACTTCTTAAAAGCTTCGTCCAGGTGCTTCGTCCACTTGGCCTTGGTCATTGTCTTAACCCAACTCCAGCGATGGTCTTCTATGGGGCAAGTCACTCTTCTCTTGTTGTGGAAAAGGTAGGTCATGAGCCATGAGTATAGCAGAGACGTATAACATCTTAGACCTTTCCCATTTCTCTCATAGTAGTAGTTCAAAGAGTAATATGTGTTGGCCAATATTGCTATGACGAGGTTTTCGCCTCTGTCTCTTTTGGCAAGGAATGTGTCTACGGCTGCCAGGTCTACATGGCCCTCGGGACGCCTTCTAAGCCATTCCTATTTCATCTTTCCCTTTGGGCTTTCGCCGACATGATTCCCTAATCGATCCATGAGGGCACCCCTTGAGTAAGTACCTGGCTAGGCTCATGAAAATTAATCGTGAAAGGAAACTCCTTTTTGCTGATTGAGTAGCAGAAGGTCGAGTTTCACTACCCTGAGCAGAGAAGCCACTGGGGTTGGAAGAACCGGTTGACCCATTGGAATGGCTCCTTGCGAAACCAATGCAAGGGTCAAATAAGAAACCCAAGCCAAGACAGAAAACCCCTCCAAGCCACACGAAAAAGGAAAAAGAAAGGAAACAACAACAAAAAAGCAATATGCAGAATGGAAAACTTGAAAAGGTGAAGGGAACAAGGAAATACCTCCTCGCTTGGCCATTGAAGATACAAAAAGACGTTGAAGAAGGGTAGGAATTCGAGAGTGGGCAAGGAAGGATGATTTTCTACGAAGCTTGCAGAGGAAGTTGCGAGAAGAAATAAGGGTTTTCGGAAGGGATATAAAAGCCAAGATAAAACCAAGTTTAAAAAGGAGCCACACGGAGGAAGCCAACGAAATGACACCATAAAAGCGCAATCAATGCTAAAACATGTAAAAATGCACAATGATTACGCAGATTAAATGCGGTAACCTAGGAGGCGCATTTATGAAGAGCGAAGAGATAGCAACGCTGCCGGCCATCCGACCAAGACACACGGACGATCAACTCAAGAGCAGAACAAGCTCTCGGCCTACGACTGAAAGCTTGAGGGCTGTGTACCTGTCGGCCATCTTGGCCCAGATCCACTAAACGAACCCCTTGATCCAAAAAGCCCTATCTAAGAGAGAGAGGGGCCTAAGAATGCTGACCCACTTCTGAAGGCCTACCACCTGAAAGGAACACCCCAAAAGCGGTTACTAGTTACAAAATAGTTAGGAGATTACTTGTCTAGCAAGCCACCCATGAGCTTACCCTTACCCCATATAAGTATCCAGTAATACTTATGTATGAGAGTTGGATCCTAGTTACTACGACACAAATACTACCCGTACTCTCGTAGCAAAATAAATTTTTTATTGTATTAAATTCAAAAATGAAATGGCTCATAATTATTTGATTCACGGGATCCACAGTGGCCACTTGCTATAATTAGACGAGTACTAATTAATAAATGCAAATGACAAGCTCCGAGCAGCTGATGTCTTTCTTCTCTTCACATGCAGTGAAATCTTAGTAGACGGTAGGGTGCTAGCCAGAATCTCATTTTTCGGTTACTCATCGTGCGTTCAGATAAATGCACCATGCAAGTGGTTGTGAACTGTCTTCAGTATTTATAATCACCCACCAATGCTATCATAACAAAATATATCTTGGAAACATTTTTTCTTTAAACACAGTCGGCATTTTCTTTCCATCAAAATTGAAGTTTTATATTAATAATTTATATAATAATATGAATTAAAGAACTACACAAATTATCCAACTAAAACACTAGAGAACAACTCTTACTGTATTTTAAAAATTGTATTTAAGTTTTGACATTATTAAAAAAAATAAAAAATGTCAAATTTCTCTTCCTCAAAATTCAATTCTATTTGAATACAAAGAGAATTTAATTTTCATATACGGTTAGTATAAAAGTATTTATAATATCAACCAATTAAAAATCATATTAAAATAATTTTAAATAAATTACTATAAAAATTAGCAAATTTATTATATAACTATACCAATTATAATTAGATGTGTTAATACATTAATATATTATTACATTTAAATTAACTTCATACTAAGATTATATTAAAAGTGTGGATTTTTATAAAGAAAGCGAGATTTTGTCATCAAGCCATTATTCCGTGTTGAAACGGTAAAGACGAAGAAAGTTGGAAAAAAAGGGAGAGAGTTGGGTTAAAGTTAAACCCACAGGCCACAAGGGTTTGATTACCTTACACATTCATGTGATGTAGGCGACCAAAAGCATAGGCATAACTAGGAAACCTCAATGATAGTGTTGAGGTCCACGATTGAGCCAAACCAGATAGGATAAGATCAAGCCTTGATTGCATTAATCGGCACAACATGTGGGGCACCAAAAGGGGCCTCCAAAGCATGCTGAGTTGAAGGGGTTATTGCAGATTCAAGGACATAAATGGTGGCCTATTTAATGAAAGGTAAAGCTCACAATAAGGGAAAGGAAAGGGTGTGAGAGAGAGAGATCAGTGAGTGCAGCTATATGTAATGTGATTGCAGATCCAGCTGGCGAGATGGGAGCAAAGCTTCTCCTTCACTTACTACTCTCACATGTGATCATCTATCTCATGTCCCCACATTCTCTTCTGTCCCTAACCCCCACACACACTACTACCAGTACTGCTACAGGACAACACCATGAAACTCATATCATATCAGATAGATCCAACAACACAATGTTCATTCAATCCCAACAAAAATATTAGAAAATTTTCATTTTTATTTAAAAATATGTTATATTATTTATATAATAAATATATGTAAAATATTTTTATACTATTATTCAAATATAAATTATTATATTTAAGATCATTATGTACTTTTATAATAATTATTTAAAAAATATTTAAAATAATTTTTAATTATTTTAAATTTTATAATTTTTTATACTAATAATAAATGTATGGAAATTAAACTCTATTTTTATTCTTTTAATCAAATTAATTATCTTATTTTTTTTCTCTCTCATCTTTTATATAAAATGACATAAAATATTATAGATAAAACTACCATTTCTCTATAAAAAATATTAAATGACATAAAATATTATAAATACAACTACCATTTCTCTAAGTAATTTCATAAGAGTACATGAATGTAATTGTGTTTTTCTCACATTTAAAATTGTTGTTTTCTTTCATTTTAAATTACTTATATATTTTTGTTAGAAATACGAGAGGGGGAAATAACATATAGATCAATTAGTAGTCAATTATACAAGTAAATTTGACATTACATTTAACCTAAAACTTTAAGGAATCAAGTTAGTGGATCTTTCTCACTTATATGTTACCAGTTCTTAATTTATGTGAGACTTCTTATTCACCTTTGTGCTCCGACAATCTTTCTATCCTACAAGAAAAAGATTTTGTTTGAGAAGGAGTATACAATGTGAAAGAAACTCACCGTTTAAGACAATGATAAAGAACTATTAACCTAATACCTTAAGGTTTTGGATTAGATATAGGGTGATGTTCAATTAGGTGATTGATTCATGGTTGATTTATGTAATTATTCTTGATGTTTTTATCCCTTGTATTCTTAACAATTTTATTTTTTATTAACTAAATACTCATATGTAACACTTTCATTTAAGAGAGACTTACAATAGGCTCAAGAGGAAGAAGGAGAAATAATTAAACGGAAAATCATGGTGTGTTGTGAGACATCAAATTTAGGTGTTCACTATTCACATCGTACAACTAGCTTGACAAATTGAGCAAACGGGGAGAAGTGAGTCGTAACACTTTCTTTTTATTTTTTAAGTTGAAAATAACTGCTTATAATTAAAAATAGTTTGAGTTTAATATTGCATGGCAGTATGTTATTTTATGTAATAGCAATATCAGTCACGGTCGTATACACTGAGCTTAGACTATGACATTACGTGGATTTCAATATGACCAACAAGGAAAGCATAGAGCCCATAGAAAGCCTGAAACAAACAAAAAAGAAAGAGCCCATGGAAAGCCGACCCAAAAGGATTACTAGGAGGCCCAAATTCTTCAATGATTATATGTGATGCAGTTTAATAGTTAAAAAGATCTTGTTAACCCGTGTCTTAAGAGCTCTTATTAGTGAATCAGTAAGTAGATTTTTTTTTATTGAAAATGGTATTAAAGTTAAATTAAAAATTATAAAAAAAAAATTGTTATACTTTCAATAAAATTATTTTTTGATTTCTTAACCAATAATTTTAAGATTTTTCACAGTTAAATAGGTATTGTAACAAGGAGGTATCACTCTTCTATTAAGTCTGAGTTTGCTTTTGTTGTGTAACAATTTTTTTTTATTCTAGGGAGGGGTAGAAACCCTAGCAAAACAAAGGCCAAGAGTTCACTAGGGGATGCAATCCCCACTGCGTATAAACAATTGGAAGCAATTAAACAGGGGAGATGCAAACAAATGTAAACATAAGGGATAAGTGTGGTCATTGTGGGCTAAGCAATCTGCAATAGTATTGGTTTCCTAAAGGAATGAGAAATAGTAATATCCCAATTTATATGTAGCAAGTAACAAATATTTTGAACCATACCACTGTTCGGGTGACTAGGAGGACAACTGGTGTGATTTTAGTTTAGGACCGTCTTGAAATTAGATAAAGAAGGAACTTAACTCTAATCGCGACTTGTCGGTAGAACCAAAGTTATTAAAAGAAAAAGTGACCCTAATCGCGACCTGTTGATACAACTAACACTAAAGTTCTTAATTCTAGAATAAAGGGAAAACTTTCAAAATAGATTTTTTTGTTACTTTGAGTTTTTTTTATAGGCTCAGCTAGATAGTCTTGAAGTTAATGCCCACTAACATTTCCATTAGGCATTAAATCCCATCAGTTATAACTCTCCACTAAGCTTTTATCCCCCACCAGAAATGACTTTCCACTAACCCACCAATCATCATAATGGTTTGAGGAGCTTTAATACAATAAAATCTAATATAGGAAATGTGAAAAGACATATGAACTTATTACATGAAGATAATGTACGAAAATTACATGTAAATAGGTCTTAATTAACTATTAAGCGCAAATTACATGAAAAGACTTTGGGCTTTTCATGTGTTCTTCAAGTTGGGCTCCAATTATCATCAACTTGTAATAAAGTGACCCATTTTAGTGTAGTCTCTAATTCACTTTACTCTGAACTTTCCTTAATCTCCAAAATTAGGCCTTGCAAAGATTACTTCATCATTTTGGTTTTGAACCTAGTCATGGGACCTCCAATGTCACGCAAAGGGTTTTTGGCTTTATTGGTTGGATCTCTCCCTTCAAAAGGATTCATCCTCGAATCAAATTCCTCACTTATAACAAATAAAGATAAATTAGTAATATTAAAGGTAGAACTTACATTACCATATGCAGTTGGTAAATCTAGCTTGTAGGCATTGTCATTGATCCTTTCTAACACTTGAAAAGGTCCATCTCCTCTTGGTTGCAACTTGTATTTTCTTTGAGTAGGAAACCTTTCTTTTCGCATATGAACCCAAACCCACTCTCCAGGTTCAAAAGTCACTTTAATACACCCTTTATTTACTTACCTTACATATTCTTCATTCCTTTTCTCAATGTTAGCTCGAACTTTGGTATGCAACTCTAACAAATTATGTCTTCTGCATTTTATCCAAATTAGCATGCTCATTAGTTGGCAAAGTTAAAATATCCAAAGAAGTCAGTGGATTAAAACCATACACAACTTCAAAAGGAGAATAAAAAGTAGAATGAACAATTCTATTATATGCAAACTCAATATGTGGTAAACATTTCCCCCAATTATCAATTTTTTTTAATGATTACACGTAACAAGGTAGCAAGTGTTCTATTCACAATTTTAGTTTGCTTATCTATTTGTGGATGTGCAATAGTGGAAAACAAGAGCTTAGTTCCTAACTTATTTCACAAAGTCCTCCAAAAATGACTTAGGACATCTCTATCACTTACTATTTTTGTTGGCAACCCATGCAAACACATAACTTCTTTAAAGAACAAATCAACAATATGTGTTGCATCATTGGTTTTAGAACATGCAATGAAATGTACCATTTTACTAAATCTATCATCAACAACAAATATATAGTCTTTTCCACTTTGAGATCTAGGAAACCTTAATACAAAATCCATTGAAACATCAATCCAAGGTTGATTAGGCACAGGAAAAGGTGTATAGAAACCATAGGGCATGACTTTAGATTTGACTTGCTTACATGTAATGCATTGATTAGAAACATATTACACATCATGTTTCACGTTAGGCCAATAAAAATGTTCATTCATAATTTATAAAGTCTTTTTTACTCCAAAATGTCCCATCAATCCACCACCATGAGTTTCTCTAACTAGCATTTCACACAAGGAGAAAATAGGCACACACAATTTATTTTTCTGAAACAAGAACCCATTATGCCTGTAATAGTATCCAAAAGCATGTTTAGAACAAGAATTCCAAACTTGACCAAGATCAGAATCATTGACATATAAGTCCTTTATAATCTCAAAACCAAGTAACTTGGTTTGCAAAGAAGTAAGCAATACATATCTTCTAGACAATGCATCAACCATAGTATTCTCCTTACCATTCTTATACTTGATCATATAAAGAAACATATCTATGAATTCCAGCCTCTTGGTATGTCTCTTTTGAAGCTTACGTTAAGATTTTAGAAACTTCAAACTTTAATGGTCAAAATGGATTATGAACTTGATAATGCTGTCAACACACTATCAAAGTACTAGATTTTTCCCTTGATTTTCATAGTGTAGGGGCTAACCTAGGTCGATTCTCACAAGGACACAGTCTTATCACGCCTAATCATGTATAGCCAAAATCAAATGTTATGTAGAGAGTTACGTAGAAATTTAGAAACTGGAACAGTAAAGAAAATGAGGGGTTTTGTTTAGCATAGAAATTGCAGTGAAAATTGACAAAATGAAAGGGAGTTTAAGCGAAGTAAGAAGCATCAATTCATAATTTAGTCATGCACTTATTATCATGGCTCTCCTAAGGAATTATGTAGAGAGTTACGCAGAAATTCAGAAACCGGAATAGTAAAGAAAACGAGGGGTTTTGTTTAGCATAGAAATTGTAGTGAAAATTGACAAAATGAAAGGGAGTTTAAGCGAAGTAAGAAGCATCAATTCAGAATTTAGTCATGCACTTATTATCACGTCTCTCCTAAGGAATTATGCAATTTCATATCAACCAACCTAAGAAATCAGGTAATCACCTAACATTTTTCCATGCATATTGGGTTCGCAATCACGGTCCCTAATTAACATAGATTCAAGAGTGTATTGGTTGAATGCAGGTTATCAATTGATTACCTATTGCTAATGTAATCCAAAACGCAGCGAGATCATAATCATGAAATCGGAATGAGAATTGGAAAACACAACAACAAAAATTGCATAAAGAAAGTTAGGAATTAGGAGCTCAAACCGGTTGCAATCATGTGTGGAACGAACGAAAAAACATATCTCTCAACAACAACTTCTAACTCTCTAACCAAAAGTCTTTTTAATCTGCTTCTAACTAACTGATAAGTCATATTTCATCCACTATACAAGGTCTTAAGATGGGCACAATAGAACATTTTTTGTGACTAAGAAACTCATATTAGCTAAGATTCAATTCATTGGCCTAGAAATAGGAAAAATACAAATCTATGTTAATATAAGGATATTAGCTAATGAAATGTTCATTGTGCAGGTTGTAGCAAAGGTCTCGGTCCACCCAAACCTAAGTCCGAGCCTGACTCTGAGTCGGCCAACACTCGCTCAGCGCAGCCGGCCGACTCTGAACCTCGACTAGGATCTGCTTCGGACATCAAGATCGGCTCCAACAATCTCTAACATGTGGCAGACAAAGAAGATTACAAGAAGACTGTGACAGCCACAAGAGGTTATCAGTTGTAATCTTCTGGAAGCTATTCGTTAGTATAGATCGTTAGTTTGTTATGTAATCATTAGTTAGATAGTTTTGTAATCATTAGGAATTAGGAGCTTCTAGGAAATTCTCTAAAATCTTCCGTTAGAAGATAAGGAAATGTATAAAAGGACAATGCAGGGTACAATTTAAAGGGGTTGATACACACGCTCATTCACTCTAATTCTCGCACTCTATTCATCTTCTTCACTTCGCTCCATTGCTGCTTGGTGGTACATGATTCCTCAATATGGCATCCAATCGGTTGAGGGGGTGCAGGTTCTAAGTCTAAGGCGGAGGCTATTAGAGGTGATCGACCCCTATAGTTGGTGCGGTTTGGTAGAAGGAAACTTCAAGGCTTGGACTAATTCAGGTGAACCACCGCAGTCTCCGCTAGGGTCTCTACCGACACAGAAGACTGAGTTATTCTCATCCATTCCATGTATCAAACCCTGTACCAATAACATGTTTTTCAATATATAGTTCCGTTCCATATCTACTTTCCATGTGTAATTCCTATTCTATTAATATGCTCTTATTAGTATCATAGCTATGTTTGTGAAAACGTAAGAGTAGAGCACATTAGACTAGGCCGGTTGGAACCAATCTAACAAAAAGTAGGGAAACCTTAGATCAACCGTGTGCTTACTCCCTGTCGGCTTATGAGGTTGCGATTGTGTAAATCCTCGGCTAGACAACGGACGAATGTTCGACGATCGTCGTAATATTTTAGGTTGGTTTGGAGTTGCATGTGAATCATTAAAGAACTAGACCGTGTGTTGTTGACTTGTGAATTGATATAGTAATTTTAATTAGCATAGTTATTATCATTTTTAGATTAGTTTACTTTCAGTCATACTTTTACATTTCAATCCCCTTTGTTTATGTTCCCGGCCACCTTTGTTCGAGACTGGCCGAAATGATTTTGTAAATACCGCATCAAGGCCGAGTTGACCGATTACGCTCTAGCCGAGATCATGTCGGACTCGTCTCTACCGAAATGAAGTCGGACTAGTCCCTACCGAGAGCAAGTCGGCATCTCGCCGAAAGCAACACAACATTTAGCCGAGAGTGAGTCTGTGTTCCTACATAACTCTATTGTTTGCATGAATTTTTGATCTTGTATTAGGCATAATTGAATACATTGTGTCCTTGAGAAGAATGACCTAGGGTTAGCTATACTATAGTTAGCTTTAGTTTTATTTGATAGAAGCCACCACAACAAAAGCAAACTATCAAAATTGGCATCGTTGCCAGGGACACAAATTCTGATGTGTCTCGATGCACTGAATCCGAATTCATAAAGAATCCTGAGTCTGTAGAATGCCATACTTGATTGCTTGATGTACTGAGTTTGTTTCTTTTGGTGTTTGTTGTTTGTTAATTTCTTTGATATTCTGTATCTGTTTTTCGTCATGCCGAGTCTATTTGTGAGTGTGTCATAGTCTATTTAGAGTTTGCGTGTGTTGTGTGAGAAAGGAAAAGAAAACCTTTTAAAAAAAAGAAAGTGTAATACTTTTGATTTTTTCTACATAATACTATTACTGCATAATTTTCTGCACTACATTTCATTATTTGCATAATTCTTGCTTTGCATCCTAAATATTGTACTACTTGCATTCATTTCTCTGTTTGATAATGCATGACTAGGCGTAGTGCTAACATACTATGTGACTTTGACCCTAAAATAGAACTAACTTTATGTAGGATAAGGAAGGTTAGGAATACTGTAATAAGTATTGATAGTAGCCTCAATACTAGTCCGACCTCTGAAAACAGTGTTTCTACCACTAACACTATTGATTTCTCTGATTTTTCTACAACTAACTCTTTCTCTAGTCTGAATAATTCCCAATAGCAAGAGCTAATGGAGAACCAAGATCGAACATTGAAGGAGCTAGCCACACTAGATGTGGTGTACCAACCCTAGTGTATTGAATATCCGTAGTTAGAGCCAGCACAATCATATGAATTAAAGTCCAGTTTAATACATTTGTTGCCAAAATTTCATGGTCTTGTAGGTGAGGACCCACATAAGCACCTAAAAGAATTCCACGTAGTGTGCTCAACAATGAGGCCGCAAGGGATACCAGAGGACTATATCAAGATGAAGGCATTCCCATTCTCCTTGGACAGAGTAGTAAAGGATTGGCTGTATCTACAACCTGTTCTTTTCAATACCTGGGGAGATAGTCTTTTCAATACCTGGGGAGATATGAAACACACATTCTTGGAAAAGTTCTTCCCGGCCTCTCGAACGGCTGCTATCTGAAAAGAAATCTATGGAATCTGGTAGCATACAGGAGAAACATTGCACGAATATCGGGAGCGGTTCAATCGCTCGTGTGCAACCTGTCCACATCATCAAATTAGTGAGCAACTACTAATCCAATATTTTTATGAAGGTCTGATGTTGATGGATGATAAATGGGTTTTAAGTCATCTTACGCGCATCAAATAAAACTAAAGCTAACTATAGTATAGCTAACCCTAGGTCGATTCTCTCAAGGACATAGTGTGTTAAATTGTGACTTAGTGTAGAAATTAGAGTTTTGCAGAAAAGCTAAGTGTTGTGAAATGCCGACTTGACCTCAGCGACACTAAGGCTGACTCACTCTTGGCAATCCGGTCTTGGTTAACAAGGAACCGATATGGTTTCAGCCAAAAGTGATTTAGACGCGACAGAGTTGGACTGACTAGGTCTCGGACTCTAGGAAGTAGTAAATAGGGGGGTTTGTGTTTAAGTGCAAGAAAATCTACTATACTGATCTATTGTACTGATTCGGGAATCAGAAACACATCACAGCTTACCATTCCTACTGGGAGTTATATTCCGAATCAACCTTAGATTCTTACGACGATCGCCAAACGTTTGTCCACTGCCATACAGAGGATTTACACAACCGCTACCTCATCAGTTGGCAAAGAGTATGCACTTGGTTGATTTTAGGTTCTTTACCTAATCAGATTGTTAAACTAGTTCCAACCCGTCCTAATCTAACGTGATCTACCCCTAGTAGTGTGTCATGACAAAGTTAAGAGTATAATTAAAGCACGAGAATTATAAGAAAATTCAGAATTGCAAACCGGCTGTATTTATTGATATGCCAAACCGAATACAAAGGTGAGAAATCAGAGTTTCCAGATAGTCTACCTTCCACGATGACTGCCAATAGAAGAATGGTAGTGGTGCACCAATGATGGCTAGACGTTAAGGTTTCCGTCCACCGGAGTGCGTTGGCTATACCGAGCGATCACCTTCGACAGCTTCCAACTTCCCAAATCCTGATCCTATACCTCCTCGACCGATAGAGACACCTTACTGAAGCTTCATGTACCACCGTGCTAGCTTGAAGTGTTTGCAGTTGTTGACGGCGCTCGGTCTAGATTTTGCTGAAATTCTACACCTGAAAACGTGGCCTGATGTTCTTATTTATACACAAGTTGGATAAATCTAAATCTAATCCTAATAACAGAAATTCAAATCCTAAAGATTCCAATTCGAATTACAGATTACAATCTCCTCAATCTTAGGAGTTTCCCAGTTTCCTAATTTCTAGCAGAATCATATATGCATTCCTAGTTACCCGAATTACAGATTCCTTGATCTTAGCAAATCATATCTGCATTACAAATTCCTTAATCTTAGCAAATCATATCTGCATTACAGATTCCTTGATCTTAGCAAATCATATCTGCACTATAGATTCCTTAATCTTAGCAAATCATATATGCATTACAGATGGCTTGACCGAGAGCGATGGACTGGCCGGGATTTTCCTGGCTTGGGCCGAGATGACTTGGGCTGACATGGCTTAGCATTCAGGCCTGCAAAACAAGTCTTAACCTTTTTGTTAGTTAAAAACCTCATTTTAGCACAGATTTGTATTTCTCCTATTTTTAGGCCCATAATTCAAATCTTGATTAAGACAAGACTTTTAATCATTAAACATTCTTAACAACACCCATCTTAAACCCACATAAAGTGTATAAAATATGACTCATTAGACCCCACTCTTATACTTTTGCACTCCTGGGCAAAATCAGATTCGAGCATTCAAGGAATTGAAAGAGGGACTAGGATTTTCAAATAAACTCCTCAAGTTTGACAAAACAGCTTAAGCATGCATTCATCCCAGAATCTAGGTATTCAAACAATCTATGAAAGTTACTTTCTCCACATCCAAAAACAAATGAGCAACCTACAAACATTAAGAGTAACCGAGAAGTGACTAAGCTCTCTCAAGACATATTCTCTCAATCTCTCAAGTGTTTAGGTTTGTATATACACTCAAACATCCTATGTCAACTAGCACTTCCAAGCTTTGACTATCCTCTCCTTTCACACCTTCAACAACACATCCACAAATGATCAATAGGACTTTTCGGGCTTGTAACGTGGCCAGGGTAAGGTAGGTTTCAGGATGGTAAAGTGAGCTTTAATAACTAGAGGGACAAGAGGAGCAATGGGGAATGAATATGTAAGCACGAAGATTATCTCCTTCGAACATTACCAATTTCTTGAAAGCGTCTTTGTTCACTGTCCTACTTTTCTCTTTCTTTTTCTCACTTTTCCTGTCTTGCAGCTTTTGTGTTGCAATCTCATTTGCAATCTTTTCTTTTTGTTTCCGCTACTTATTCTTTCTTTTCGTGTCCTTTTTCTTTTCTTTTCATCAACCCTTTTCTGGAAACACTTACTTTTTTTTTTCAAATATACCACTCTCGCAATGCCTCTAGGTGTCACCCCCACACTTATTCAAGATCTATTTCGAAAACAATTCCAAAGCTCCTCTGTTCCCTAAGGTTCGGGTTGATTATGGTTTTTCCGGCTTTAGGGTTGTAACAAGCTGTCATATCAAGAAACGGTTATAGGGTCAAATGGGTAACCAAAGGAATTATTCACAAGGTAGGCTTTATTTGGCTAAGTAGCTGTAAAGAAGGATGACCTAGATCATGTTATTCTTGCATGTGAATCGAGATATATCCAGAGAATCAAGGCAAAACCTAGAGTAACTAGTAACATAGATGCAAATATCGCACAATAAGTGAAAGAATGGTGAGATACAAAGCCATTCATGCAAGGCTCGAAAGTTCTCACACGGTTAATTGCTCTATCACAAATGGTTCATCTTTTCAGTTTTTCACTTACTAACTGCCTAAGGATGCAAAAATTTCACCCAATGTCAGGTTTAAAAATCTCTCATCCAGGGTCATGCACTGCTTCATACTATTTCATCTTACCCAAAGAAATCCATTCAAAATATTTCAAAATAGTTTTCTTAGTAATTGACAATCCGAAATCAGAAATCAGCTAGGAAAAACAAAATAAAACGAAAATGAAAACCAAAATTTGAACAAAAATAGCAGAATGAGACAAGGCCGAAGTCAATCCGAATCCGGCCAAGATGGAACCGGAATCAGCATGGACTCGTGTTAGACAACTTTTTACTTAGATCAAGGGAAAATGACTTGAAAAGAGATTGAAATGAAAGAAACAAAATGAAATAGAACAAGAACGAAATAAAAACGAAATAACAAAACTAAAAACAAAACAAAACAAACCGTCACCCTCCTACAGAACACCCCCCCACACTTAAATGATGCATTGTCCTCAATGCAAAGCATATGTGCGGCAACAAAGGGGTGAAATAGAAAGACTGCTTTTTTTCAGGGTGGAAAGAATGTGCAGAATCTGATATCCAGTATTTTTGCTCCGCTCCTGTTGTCTACAGCTTGGGAGAGCTTTCTCCTCATCCATTTTGATAGTTCCAACAAGATATCCTCTAGTAGCTTCTCTGTAATATTGCCTATAACTCCTGCACTGGGATTAGTGTCATTGTTGCTTTTCACACATAGAGAAAATTCAGTTAATCTAGTATAGGTACACTCACAATTAACAGAATTCTTAAAATCCATATTTCCAAAATATTCAGATTGGTTAGTCAATTCAGAATGCAAATTTACTAAGGCATGGAATGGTTGCACTATGGATGACACTGGTATTGATTCTATTGCTGGTGAGAAAAGTGAAGAAGGTTCATTCGTGGATTCCTGACTCGGCTGCTGAGAGTGGATTCGGCTTTTCGAATGTAGAGTCGGATGGTCGCGTGTCATCTCAGTGTTCCACATGTAGATGCAGCTACTGGATATAGTCTCAGCATCCGTCAAGTTGTGGCGTTGGATACCAAGGACGCATTCGGACTTTGCTTGATATCAGTTTCGACCTTGATTATCGAGAATGGACTCGGCTTCCACGTTTGGGTCAGACACAAATGGTACTTGCTTGTGGATTCGATTGTCCGAGATGGAGTCGGACGTGGCATGTGTCTCTTCACAAGAGTTGGTTTCGTCTCGCTTCAGCTTCAGTTGGCTGACTTGGTCAGGATTCGGTACTTGGGTTGCTGAGTCGGTCTTGGCCTTTAGCTGCTTTTGACTTTGTTTGTCTAAATCAGACTCGGTATCTGTCTTATTGTTTGAGTCGCTCTCAGCTCTTATCGAGTCTTGGCAGTTGGGCACCGGCTCATTCTCGGCCTGTTTATGGTTTTGGCTCCTGAAATTGGGCTCAGTGGCCTCTTGATTGTTCGACTTGGAACCGGCTCCTTCTAAGTTGTTGGACTTGGCTATGGCTTCCTCCTGGATGTTAAAGTCGATTGTCACTTCATTCCGTTTTCTAGAGTCGGCAAGATTCGAAATTGTAATCTTATCAGGAAGATGCAGGCCCTCAACCATGGAGTCGGCACTTTCAGTCATATTAATATTGTCCGACTTATCAACCTTAGAATCGGCATCCTTGGCCCCTTCAGCAAAAGCATTATCAGCATTAGCATATATGGGATCAGTCATCTTGGCATCAACACACATGGGATTAGTAACGTCAACATCAGCACATGCAGGGTTAGCTATCTTGACCTTAGTAACTTGGTCCGAAATCTATCTGATGTTATATCAGTAAGATCAGTCTTAGAGTTTGCAATCTTAACCATATTAGCCAGATCAGAAACAATTGGCACATAGTCGTCAATCTCAGCCATCTTAGTAGAGTCGGTGATGATGCGTGCTTTTCTAGTTGTTTTGAACGCTTATCAAATAACTAAAGCTAACTATAGTATAGCTAACCCTAGGTCATTCTTCTCAAGGACACAGTGTGTTCTAAGTGTGCTTCAATGTGGAGTAAACGGAAGTAGAATCTAAGTGTAAAATACCGACTTGTCTCGGCACTGGCCGAGTTGCTCTCAACAGAGACTGAACTGAGTCGACCTCCACAGAGACAATCCGGCTTGGTCTCGGCTAAGTGCAGATAGACGCTACAGAGATGGACTACCTTTGTCTCAGACTTAAAGGCAGTAAACAAAGGGGGTTGGAATGCAATTGGAATCAAAATAGAGGTTAACTACGACCAAATGCAATTACACTACTCCTTATGCTATTGCTATTACTGTGTTCATGTTTAGTTCCAATAATCAAGTTCTTTCTGGTTCAATCACTCCGATTGCAGTCCTCATCAGCCTCCAATATTCTTATGGCAATCGCCAAAGGTCCGTCCCTTACCATACTGAGGATTTACACAATCGCCACCTCATCAGTTGGTAGAGATTAAGTTCAAACTGATTTTAGATTCTCAATTAACAATCATTAAGTGATTACTGATGATGTGCGTTTTTACAGTCGTTTTACGCGCTTATCAAATTACTAAAGCTAACTATAGTATAGTCAACCCTAGGTCATTCTTCTCAAGGACATAGTGTGCTCAATTGTGATTTAGTGTCAAGTTTAAACAATGCAGAATCTGAGATGTGAAGTGTTGACTCTCCTCGGTTGTAGCCGAGTCATACTCGGCAGAGACTAAACAGAGATGGTCTCGGCTGAGTGCAGACAGACGCTACAGAGGGGGACTACCTCTGTCTCAACCAGAAAACAGTAAAGAAAACAGTAAACGGGGGGTTTTGAATGCAGGTAAGCAGAAAATAAACTAAGACTATGAATGCAGTGAATGTATACTACTGTTACTACTTATCTATTATTATTATATAACTGTATTCAGATTCAGTTCCATTAATTAAGTCCAGTCCAGGTTCCAATCTCCAGTTCATAGTCCATATCAGCCTTTGGTAGTCATATGGCAATCGCCAAAGGTTCGTCCATTGTCATACCGAGGATTTATGCAATCGCTACCTCATCAGTTGACAGGGATTAAGTTCAGAGCTGATTTTAGGTTCTCATTCAACAATCGTTAAGTGATTACCTACTGGATTAGCTAAACCAGTTCCAATCGGCTTAGCTTAACATTGTTCACAGTTAAATCGCAATCGCGGATTCAACGTGAATTAAAGTAGAGGAAGGAGAACAGAGATATGAAATGCAGAACGAAATCAATTAACAGAAATAAAATACAAATACAGTGGTCCGAATTCGGATGGCTCCATCTTCCTCAACGATCGCCAAGGTTGATGGTGGTGGTTCACCTCCGTTAGCCTAAGCGCTGAGGATCAGTTCCACCAGAGTGCGTCAGTAGTCTGATCGGTCCCCTCTGGTAAACATCCAGCTTCCCAGTCTTAGACCTGCACTTCCTCAATCGAGAGAAGCACCGCTGCAACACCGTGTACCACCAGAAATGGAGAGAGCGAGAGCGAGAAAATGGAGTAAAATGTTGTGTGAAAAGAGTGAATTCAAAAAAGACGACTAAACAGTGCACAGCTCCTCCTATATATACACGAGCTATGATTAGCTAATCCTAACGAATCCTAACAGAATTATAGTGAATGTCCGATTCTACCCCTATGCAGATCTTTTCACGTGACATGGCAGATTTCCTAGGAGTGACATGGCAGATGAATTGGCATTGAGGTGGCCTCCAAGCTGGATAGCTGATGTGGTCAATACATTTGGGCCACTCTCTTTTGGGCTGCTGGGCTGCAAGTCAACGGGCCGGCCGAGACGACTCTTGCTTGGCCGAGATTGAGTCGGTCTGGTCGGGACGACTTCATCTCGGCTGAGACACTTTTTGTTGACCTTGGTCAACTCGGCTTGACCTGCGGGGAAGAAGGAGTGATACTTTTATTAGCTAAGAAGTCTGAATTAGCACAGATTTGTATTTTCTCTATATTCGAGCTCATAAACTGAATCTTAGCTAATAGTCCATCCTTAATCACATAATAGTCTTGCAAACCTCCTTCTTAGGTGTCTAAGAGATGTATAACTTGTGACTCATCACACCCCACACTTACCCTTTTGCACTCCTGGGCAAAATAAAATGAAAATCAACAAGGGAAATTTTTAAAGATAGAAAGAATTTTTCATTTGGCTTTCTTCAGTTCGACCGAGACAGAGTCGGCACTCATTCACTCGAGCTTGAGATGCTCTATCAATATGAAATTACTCCTTCTACGCTCTAGGCAAATTAATGATCTGCAAACAGGAAAAGATAACCAAGAGTGACAGAGCTTTTGGGCAAATCATTCCCTCATTTCTCTCGTGCTTGGGCTTGTATTTACACTCAACATTCATGGAACTGAAATTGCCACACTTTGACAAAGCTCTCTTCTTACACCTGCAAAAACACGCACAGTTATGATCACTAGGACTTCTTTTTTTTTTGCTTGTAGCGAGGCTGGGTCATGGGGTGGATAATATATGGGAAAAACTGGTTTCAGGACCCTTTAGGGAGAGAGGAGCAATGGGGAGTAAGTTTAAATCAGCCTGAGGGTAACTCAGGATGCTGCCAATTTCTCCTTCTTGCTGCCACCAGCTCATTTTCTTTTCTTTTTTTTTATACAATACATTTATGCAGCTGCTTTCTTTCTTTATTTGCTTCAGCTCAGATTTTCAGCTGCTGCTTTCCACTTTTCTTTTTCTTTCTTTCGCTCGCTTTTATTCCTTTATTGCTCTTTGAGCTTGGGAGAGTGTTGAACAACGATTTGCTTCCTGGAGTTCCCCCACACTTGATCATGACTTACTCCCACAACAATTCCAAAGCTCCTCTGCTCCCATAGGGTGAGGTTAATTCATGGTTTTTCTGGCCTTGGCTTGTAGTGAGCTGTCAAAAAAAAGAATGGTTAGTTAGGCTCAAATGGGGAAACAACAGATACATTTGTTCAGGTAGGCTTTATTTGGCTCAGGGCTCATAAGAAACATGGCCTAGATCATGTCATTCCTGTATGTGAAAACAGTTGTATCCAGAGAGTTGAGGCAAAATGCAGAATATACAGTTATCATGAATGCAAAATTCACACTAAAGAACAAGAAGAGAATGGCAAGATGCGAGCCATCCATATTTATAAGTCTCAAAATCTCACACAGGTTGTATCAGCTCTGACTCAAGGTTTTTCTTTTCAATTTTTCAGTCGACATTGCCTAGAACACAAAAGTTTCATTCTCTTGAGCTAGAGAATTCTCTTGTCAAAGTTGCAGATATGCTTTCACTGACTTTATTCAAACTTTCAGAAACCAATTCAAAACTCTTTTCATGACATTCTTGTTATTGACAATCCACTTGGAATTCTTGTTCAGGAGGAAAAACAAAATTGAGATTTTAAATTCTGAAAAACGAGAGATTGAAAAACCAGAAAAAATGAAATACGCAATGAAAAGAAGAGATTGAAAAACCAGAAAAAATGAAATACGCAATGAAAAGAAATAACAAGTAATTTAAACTAGCAGACTTAAAACTAACAGAGAATTAGAACTGGCAGAGTTCAGGATGAAGGGAATGAAAAGAGAAAAAATTGGAATTCTTGGATCATCCCCCACCCCCACACTTAAAATTTGCATTGTCCTCAATGCAAGGGAGGGTCATCTGGAGTTGTTGGTTCCATCAATGATATGTCCTCCATTTCCGGAATGATTGACATTGGGCCTTCATGGAATGGCTTAATTTGGTGCCCATTGACCTGGAAGGTGCTGTTGTTGTGTTCGTCTTTTAGCTGTACTGCACCATGGGGAAACACATTAGTGATAACAAAAGGCCCATCCCATCTAGAACGTAGTTTACCTGCAATGAGTTTAAGGCGTGAGTTAAACAGGAGGACTTTCTGGCCAACTCGGAATTCTTTTCTCAGGATCTGCTGGTCATGGAATCGCTTGATTTTCTGCTTGTAGATCCTGGAGTTTTCATATGCTTCCAAGCGGAGTTCATCTAGCTCTTGTAGCTGAAATTTTCTCTGCTCCCCTGCTTGGTCATAGGCCAGATTGCACTGCTTAACAGCCCAGTATGCTCTGTGTTCTAGTTCCACAGGAAGGTGACAGGCTTTGCCGAAAACAATCCTGTAGGGAGACATCCCTAAAGGTGTCCGGTATGCGGTTCTATGTGCCCAGAGAGCATCCTCAAGGAGGCGGCTCCAGTCCTTCCTGCTGGGATTGGTCATCTTTTGCAGTGTTTTCTTGATTTCCCTGTTGAACACTTCTGCTTGGCCATTGGTTTGCGGGTGGTAGGCAGTAGCAATTCTGTGTGCTACTCCATATTTTTGAAGAAGGGAAGCCATAGCTCTGTTACAGAAGTGACTGCCTTGGTCACTTATGATTGCTTTTGGCACACCAAACCGGCAGAAGATGTTGGACTTCAGGAAGTCCACTACTACTCGAGCATCGTTGGTTCTGGTGGCAATGGCTTCTACCCACCTTGATACATAATCTACGGCCAGCAGAATGTATGAATAGCCATTGGAGACTGGGAATGGTCCCATGAAATCTATTCCCCAAACATCAAAGATTTCACAGAATTGGATGGGTTGTTGGGGCATTTCATGCCTTCTGTTCATGGCCATTCCTGCTTTTTGGCAGTTCTTGCAGGTGGAGACGAATTCATGCGCGTCTCTGAAGATGGTTGGCCAGTAGAGACCACAGTCTAGCACTTTCCTGGCAGTCCGAGTGGATCCATAATGGCCGCCTCCAGGTGCCGAGTGGCAGAACTGGAGGACCGAATTGAACTCGGCTTCAGGAATGCACCTGCGGATGACTTTGTCACTGCACAGTCTCCAAAGGTAGGGATCATCCCAAATGTAGTACTTGGCATCGCTTCGGATTTTATCCTTGTACAGCCGAGATGCCTCTGGTGGGAACTGAGATGTTGCCACAAAATTACAAATGTCAGCAAACCATGGTGAAGATGTTTTTATGTGCATAAGGTGCTCATCTGGAAATTCATCTCGGATAGGCATCGGTTCACTTTCTTTTTGGATTCTGCTTAGGTGGTCTGCTACAGAGTTCTCCGCACCTCTTTTATCTCTGATTTCAATGTTGAATTCTTGAAGGAGAAGCATCCACCGAATCAGTCTCGGCTTGGCATCCGGTTTCTTCAACAAGTATCTCAAGGCCGCATGATCAGAGAACACAATTATTCTAGTGCCGAGAAGGTATGGGCGGAACTTGTCCAGGGCAAACACAATTGCCAATAGTTCCTTCTCGGTTGTTGTGTAATTCCGCTGGGCCGAGTCCATAGTTCGTGATGCATAAGCAATTACCCGCACTGGGAGGCCGACTCCGGCTCTTTGGCCGAGAACAGCTCCTAATGCCGAGTTGGATGCATCACACATTAATTCGAATGGCAGGTCCCAGTTTGGTGCTTGCAGAATGGGAGCGGACGTGAGTCTGGTCTTCAACTCCTGAAATGCTTCGATACAGTGTTGATCAAAGTTGAATTCCACGTCCTTACAGTAGCAGCTTGGACAGAGGCAAGGCAAGTTTGCTGAAGTTTTTATGAATCTTCTGTAGAAGCCTGCGTGTCCTAAAATGAGCGAACCTCCCTCACAGAAGAGGGGTTTGGAAGGGAAGATATGATGTCTATCTTGGCTTTATCTACTTCGATGCCTCTATTGGATACCAGATGACCCAATACTATTCCTTCAGTCACCATGAAGTGACATTTTTCAAAATTGAGCACGAGGTTTGTGTCAATGCATCTTTTCAACACCCTTGACAGATTATTCAGGCATGCATCAAATGAGTCAGCATATACGGTAAAATCATCCATGAACACCTCCATGCAGTCCTGTAGCAAGTCCGAGAAGATACTCATCATGCAACGTTGGAATGTACTCGGCGCATTGCACAGGCCGAATGGCATGCGTGTATACGCAAAGGTACCAAATGGGCAGGTAAAGGTCGTCTTATGCTGATCTTCAGGTGCAATATGTATCTGCATGTAGCCTGAGAATCCATCAAGAAAACAGTAATGGGATCTCCCTGCCAATTTTTCAAGCATTTGATCAATGAAAGGCAGAGGGAAGTGATCCTTGCGAGTTGCTTGGTTTAATCTTCTATAATCAATGCACACTCGCCAGTTGTTCTGAATCCTTGTTGGTACCAGCTCATTCTGCTGGTTTTTCGTGACAGTCAGCCCGGACTTCTTTGGCACCACTTGCACGGGGCTCACCCATTGGCTATCCGAGATGGGGTAGATGATCCCTGCTGCAAGGAGCTTTGTGACTTCTTTCTTAACCACGTCCAGGAGTGTCGGATTCAGTCTTCTTTGCTGCTGCCTTATGGGCTTGATCTCCTCCTCCATTAATATTTTATGCATGCAGATGGAGGGGTTTATGCCAGGAAGGTCAGAAAGTTTCCACCCTATTGCCTTCTTATGCTGCCTTAGGACCTCCAACAACTTTTCTTCTTGCTCTTGGTTGAGATTGCTAGCAATAATAACCGGGAGTTGCTGTTCTTTGTCCAAGTAGGCGTATTTTAAGTGACTCGGCAATGGTTTTAGTTCTATGGGTGGTGGTGGCAATGGAGATTTGTCAATATCTGAATTTGGATCCGACTGGCCGACTTGGTCTTGATTCGGCACCAGGTGTGCCGACATGATTTCGGCCTTTGATTGCTTCGGCCGGCTTGACTTCATGGGCTCAATCAACGTGGGAGTGGAGTCGGCCTTGGCTTCGAGTTGGCCTTCTGAGTCGGATCTGGATGGAACATCAGTGTTTTCCACAGTGTGAGTTGAGTCTTCTTTGGCCGAAATGATCTCGGTGGGTTTGTCGGCCTTGGTTTCTTTGGCCGAGTTGACTATGGCTCCTTCATTGACTCGGCCTTCTCTGGCCGACTTCGGTTCTTGGTTGAAAAGATTGTTGCCAGCTGTGCAAATAAGTATTGGTTAGTTTCGGCAACTTCAGCCTCTTCACTTTCTGAGCACTCCGGGTTTGTCTGATTGCATGCTTGGTTCATTGTTTTGAATAATTCGGCTTTGAATTCCAAGTCAGCGATGTCATCATATTCGTCCTCGGAGCTGGAGAGGGTATGTACTTCTTTACTGTCGGCTTCTTCATAGATTCCTAAGCAACTGATAATATCAGTAACTTCAGCAAAATCTTCCATGCTTGCACTGCAGCTGTCTAGTTGAAGATATTCTTCAACCAGTTCTTCAATAAGGTCAATGCCAAGGAGGGAATGGTCTTCGGTGGGGTGCTTCATAGCTTCGAAAATATTGAATTGCACCAGAGTGTCACCGAATTCCATTGAGAGAGTCCCAGAGTATACATCAATCTTTGTTCGTGCCGTCATCAAGAATGGTCTTCCCAGAATTAAAGTTGATTCTTTTCCGGCTGTCTCATCCTCCATGTCAAGAACATAAAAGTCAGCTGGAAAAATTAGCTCATTAACTTGGACGAGAACATCCTCAAGAACACCCAGGGGCTGGACAATACTCCTGTTAGCAAGTTGAATGGTCATCCCTGTTGGTTCTAAATCTCCGAAATTCAGGGACCTGTAGATTGATGCCGGCATGACATTGATTGAGGCTCCCAAATCCAGCATGGCATCGGCAAAAGTGCATTCACCAATGGTGCATGGAACAGAAAAGATTCCAGGATCTCTGCATTTCTTTGGCAGTGTTGCTGTCCCTGTGGTGGAAGTTTCGTTCTTAGTTAAGGCCGACACCATACCTCCAACCTCCACACTTCCTTTTATCTTCTTCCGCTTGTGCACATAGAGTTCCTTGAGGAACTTTGCGTACTTGGGAACTTGCTTGATGGCATCAAGGAGTGGAATGTTGATTTCCACCTTACGGAACATCTTCAGCAACTCGTCATCCGACTCTAGCTTTCTTGCTGAAGTGGGCCGAGATGGAAATGGCAATGGAACAGCTTTTTCTGGCCGAGACTGTAGGTCGGCATTATGCTCTAGTCGGCTTCTAGTGATCTCGGCATCTGCTGCAGTGTAGGTTGAGGTAGTTCTTTTCCACTTCGGAGAGTGACTACACTGGCGTTACCTCTCGGATTTGGAATGCTTTGAGAGGGAGATTGCTAGATCCTGCCGACTGAAGTTGGCTCATTTGTGTTAGCTAGCTGACCAATTTGCGTTTTGAGGTCTTGGATGGTGGCGGTCATATTTTCCTGAAACTGCATGTTCTTTGGAGCTCACAGATTCTTTGGAACTCCAGATTATTGGTTGCAAGTTGCTTCATTAGGTCCTCCAGAGATGGAGAGTTGCCTTGAGTAGGCACTCTCTGCTGTTGTTGTTGTTGCTGAAAAGGTGGTGCTGGGTATTGCTGAGTCGGCTGTTGATAACCTGCTTGCCGCTGATAAGTGTTCGGTGCGGATCCGAATTGTTGGGTTGCATATGGCCCTTGATTCGGTCCTGGCCGAAATGGTTGTCTCCCATGCTGCTGGTTATCAAACACCCGATTCTGATACGGCTGCTTCCCGTACTGAAATCCACCTATGGCTCCAACATTTTCTGGCTGGTATTCCGACTCGGTTTCTTGGAGAGTGGGGCACACATCAGTGGGGTGCTCCACGGAAGTACATATGCCACATAATTTTGCTGCCATGGCGAGTTGGTGTTGTCCAATAGCAAGCTGTCTCACCAATGATGTCAACTCGGTCAGCTGATTCTCCAGCCTCTGATTGGAAGCTGCACCGATTTCATTCACCATCCGGGATTGACTCGGCCCTCTGATTCCGAACTGCTGTGTATTACCAGCCATGTTGGAAATCAGGTGCCTTGCTGCTGCTGGTGTCTTGTCCATCAAAGCTCCACCACTAGCTGCATCTATCATACTCCTGTCCATTAGAGATAGTCCTTCATAGAAATATTGGATCAACAGCTGTTCGCTGATCTGATGATGTGGACAGGTGGCGCAGAGTTTATTAAACCTCTCCCAGTATTCATGTAATATTTCACCTGTATGCTGCCTTATCCCACATATCTCTTTTCTGATGGTCGCAGTTCTGGATGCCGGAAAGAACTTCTCCAGGAATACACGCTTCATGTCTCCCCAGGTGTTGAAAAGGGCCGGCTGAAGGTACAGCCAATCCTTTGCTGCCCCATCCAGGGAGAATGGGAATGCCTTCATCTTGATATAGTCCTCCGATATCCCCTGCGGCCTCATGGTAGAGCAGACCACATGGAACTCTTTCAGGTGCTTGTGGGGGTCTTCTCCTGCAAGACCATGAAATTTGGGCAACAGGTGTATAAGACCAGATTTCAACTCATATGTTTGAGCTGGCTCCAGCTGTGGGTATTGGATGCACCGGGGTTGATACACCACGCCCTGGAGTAGCTAACTCCTTCAACGTCCTATCGTTATTCTCCATTCGTCCTGATTCTGCAAAAGCGTTAGAACTAGACACAAGATTATCAGTACAAAGCTGGTTAGAATTAGCTATAGATTCTATATCAGCACTACTATTTACTACAGTGTTCCTAATTTTTCGTAATCTACGTAAGGTTAATTCTATTTCTGGGTCAAAAACAGTCAATGGATCAGTACTACTCCTAGTCATGCATCATGCAGAGTATGCAGAAAAGAAAGATGCAGTAATATATGCAAACAAAATGCTACCTCTAAGTACTACAAAATGGTTTTACACAGAAAAATTATTGATATAGGGCATGCTTTTTATTCAGGATCCAGAAACAACAGAAAAAAAAAACATAGACAAATTCAAAATACTCAAGACTGACTTACACTTCACAGACTCGGGATTCGACCTTACTTAGCTTGGCACACGAAAACACAAAAGAACTTGTGTCCCCGGCAACGGCGCCAATTTGATGATGTGCGTTTTTACAGTCGTTTTACGCGCTTATCAAATTACTAAAGCTAACTATAGTATAGTCAACCCTAGGTCATTCTTCTCAAGGACACAGTGTGCTCAATTGTGATTTAGTGTCAAGTTTAAACAATGCAGAATCTGAGATGTGAAGTGTTGACTCTCCTCGGTTGTAGCCGAGTCATACTCGGCAGAGACTAAACAGAGATGGTCTCGGCTGAGTGCAGACAGACGCTACAGAGGGGGACTACCTCTGTCTCAACTAGAAAACAGTAAAGAAAACAGTAAACGGGGGGTTTTGAATGCAGGTAAGCAGAAAATAAACTAAGACTATGAATGCAGTGAATGTATACTACTGTTACTACTTATCTATTATTATTATATAACTGTATTCAGATTCAGTTCCATTAATTAAGTCCAGTCCAGGTTCCAATCTCCAGTTCATAGTCCATATCAGCCTTTGGTAGTCATATGGCAATCGCCAAAGGTTCGTCCATTGTCATACCGAGGATTTATGCAATCGCTACCTCATCAGTTGACAGGGATTAAGTTCAGAGCTGATTTTAGGTTCTCATTCAACAATCGTTAAGTGATTACCTACTGGATTAGTTAAACCAGTTCCAATCGGCTTAGCTTAACATTGTTCACAGTTAAATCGCAATCGCGGATTCAACGTGAATTAAAGTAGAGGAAGGGGAACAGAGATATGAAATGCAGAACAAAATCAATTAACAGAAATAAAATACAAATACAGTGGTCCGAATTCGGATGGCTCCATCTTCCTCAACGATCGCCAAGGTTGATGGTGGTGGTTCACCTCCGTTAGCCTAAGCGCTGAGGATCAGTTCCACCAGAGTGCGTCAATAGTCTGATCGGTCCCCTCTGGTAAACATCCAGCTTCCCAGTCTTAGACCTGCACTTCCTCAATCGAGAGAAGCACCGCTGCAACACCGTGTACCACCAGAAATGGAGAGAGCGAGAGCGAGAAAATGGAGTAAAATGTTGTGTGAAAAGAGTGAATTCAAAAAAGACGACTAAACAGTGCACAGCTCCTCCTATATATACACGAGCTATGATTAGCTAATCCTAACGAATCCTAACAGAATTATAGTGAATGTCCGATTCTACCCCTATGCAGATCTTTTCACGTGACATGGCAGATTTCCTAGGAGTGACATGGCAGATGAATTGGCATTGAGGTGGCCTCCAAGCTGGATAGCTGATGTGGTCAATACATTTGGGCCACTCTCTTTTGGGCTGCTGGGCTGCAAGTCAACGGGCCGGCCGAGACGACTCTTGCTTGGCCGAGATTGAGTCGGTCTGGTCGGGACGACTTCATCTCGGCTGAGACACTTTTGTTGACCTTGGTCAACTCGGCTTGACCTGCAGGAAGAAGGAGTGATACTTTTATTAGCTAAGAAGTCTGAATTAGCACAGATTTGTATTTTCTCTATATTCGAGCTCATAAACTGAATCTTAGCTAATAGTCCATCCTTAATCACATAATAGTCTTGCAAACCTCCTTCTTAGGTGTCTAAAAGATGTATAACTTGCGACTCATCAATTACCTACTGAATTAGCTAAACCAGTTCCAATCGGCTTAGTTTAGCATTGTTCCGTCACCATGTGCAATCGCAACGCAGTAAGTGAACTTAGATTTCAGAAATGCAACAGAGATCAGAATTCAGAAAACACTTATAACATTCGAAGCAAAATACAAACACAGGGCCTGGATTCGATGATTCCATCCTCCACGACAATCGCCAAGGACGACGGTGATGATTCACCTCTACTAGCTAGGATGCTGAGGTTCAGATCCACCAGAGTGCGTTGGTGTTCCAATCGGTCTCCTCTGATAACCTTCGGCTTCTTAGTTCCTAGCCTGCATTTCCTCAATCGAGAGAAACGCCATTAATAGCGTCGTGTACCACCGTGGGCGGAGGAGAAGAAAACGAGAGAGAATTTGGAAATTATGGACGCGGGAAGGTTTGAATGCCAAAAAGCCCCTATTCATCCAGAGTTCTATCTATTTATACAAGAGTGGACACAACTAACGATGCTAACAGAATTACATGTACAATTCCTATTCTGCCCTTGCTGTGACTTGCGTTGCAAGCTACTCCAGGTAGTGACGTGGAGCTGAGCTGGACCCAAGGTGGCTCTGATTACTGACGTGGAGTTCCACCTGGATCTACCTGACTGGGCTCCCTGCATGGGCCGAGTCTCAGCCTGGGCTTCTGATGGCGGGCTGAGCTTGGCTGAACCTGCAATGAAGAGATAGTTAGCTAAAAACCTTGATTAAGCACAGGTTGTGTTTTACTCAAGTTTAGGCCATTAATCTGGATCTTAGCTAACAGTCATCTTTTAAGCTCGTGAGTTGCTCAATGGTACCCTTCTTAGGTCCACTTAAGATGTACATTTTATGACTCATCAGTCGGCAGCAACAAGTATGGAGTTGGCAACACTACTGGACTTGGCAAAGCCCAGCACTGTGGTTGAATTCTCTGAATCCGGATTTCCAAAAAATTCATATTGCACTTTTAGTGATTGTTGTTGCGGTAGCTCCATGTCACTCCTCATGGTAATGTTACTTATATTCTCCTGTGGACTGAGAATGGCTTGTGAAGGAACCTGTTCAGAATCTTCGAACTACAATTGGTTTCTCGTGGTGGTCAGTTGACCAATCTGTGCTTTCAACTCTTGCATTGTGGCATTGATATTTTGTAGAAACTGCATGTTGTTTTGTTGAAATTGTTGCACCAGATCTTCTAGAGAAGGTGAACTGTTTAGCTGCTGCACTGGTTGTTGTGTGGTAGACACATTCTTCTGGAATTGAATGTTATTCATGGCCAATTGCTTGATTAAATCCTCTAAGGAATTTTCTTGTATCGGTTGTGGTCTGAATGGAGGTGGTGGTTCATGCAAAATGGGACAATCATTGAATGAATGTCTTATAGAACCACACATGCCACATCCATCTATGTATCTTTCAAATCTTTGATTGTTAGTAGTAGCAACATCATTCCTTCCTCTAGATGTCGTGGATCCCCCATTGTCAAAATTTTAAGTGTTACCTGCAAAATCATAAAACTCAGGCAACATAGTTGTTAGCTTAGATGGATATTCTCGTATGACCAGCTTCATCCCATTCGGGATATTGAGGACACCACGGTTGATACATCATGACATCAATGTGCAACTGATTCCTTTCTTCGTTGGAGCTAGGAGCAGAATTATTAAGATTAGAAGAATTAGGAATAATACTAGTATCAGAATGCACAAGTGTTGTTAACAGGATTAAAAATAAAAAAGAAGAGCAAAAAGATAACAAAATTAGAAAAATAGAAAAAAACAGAAAGATAACTAAATTAAAACAGAAAAAACATCAGAAGAAGAATAGAATCAAAAATAGAAAAATAGAAAAATAATAGATAGAGAGACAAAAAATAGAAAGAAAACAAAAATAGAAATAGAAAAACAAAGTACAAAAGAAATAGAGGCACAGAAAGGTAACATAATAATGAAAAATAACAAAACAATCATAAACTGGTCAGAATGTTAAAAAAAATTGATGCATAAAAAGAAAAAAAAATCATACAAAGAAATCGAAAAATCAAATATGCAAAAAAATTGAAATCAGTTATGCAAAAGAAGTTAGAGTTAGTTATGCAAATCAGAAAACAGAAAACAAGTAGCTATCAGAAAACAAAATCAATTATGTAGATGCAATTAAATGTAATGATGTAGAGACACATATTCAGCATGCTATATTATTTTTAGACTCGACCGAAAAGAAAACAAATACATACTCAAAAAACTCGACAGACTTTATGACTCTATGACTCAAATGACAAACACATCATTCCACAAACTCGGGATTCAGCTTAACTCAGATTTGGCACACAAAGATCTTGAATAAGTGTGGGGGTGACACCTAGAGGCATTGCGAGAGTGGTATATTTGATAAGCGGGTTTTTAGTCATCTTACGCGCATCAAATAAAACTAAAGCTAACTATAGTATAGCTAACCCTAGGTCGATTCTCTCAAGGACACAGTGTGTTAAATTGTGACTAAGTGTAGAAATTAGAGTTTTGCAGAAACGCTAAGTGTTGTGAAATGCCGACTTGACCTCGGCGAAACTAAGGCCGACTCGCTCTTGGCAATCCGGTGTCGGCTAATAGGGAACCGATATGGTTTCGGCCAAAAGTGATTTAGACGCGATGGAGTTGGACTGACTCGGTCTCGGACTCTGGGAAGCAGTAAATAGGGGGGGTTGTGTTTAAGTGCAAGAAAATAAACTAAGTGCTGAAAGTAAACTAAACTAACTAATCTACTGTACTGATTCGGGAATCAGAAACATATCACAGTTTACCATTCCTACTGGGAGTTATATTCCGAATCAATCTTAGATTCTTACAACAACCGCCAAACATTTGTTCACTGCCATACCGAGGATTTACACAACCGCTACCTCATCAGTTGGCAAAGAGTATGCACTTGGTTGATTTTAGGTTCTCTACCTAATCAAATTGTTAAACTAGTTCCAACCGGTCCTAATCTAATGTGATGTACCCCTAGTAGTGTGTCGCGGCAAAGTTAAGAGTAGAATTAAAGCGCAACAATTATAAGAAAATTCAGAATTGCAAACCAGCTGTATTTATTGATATGCCAAACCGAATACAAAGGTGAGAAATCAGAGTTTCTAGAAAGTCTGCCTTCCACGACGACTGCTAATGGAAGAACAGCAGTGGTGCACCAATGATGGTCAGACGTTGAGGTGTCCGTCCACCGGAGTGCGTCAGCTATACCGAGCGATCACCTCTGACAGCTTCCAGCTTCCCAAATCTTGATCCTGTACCTCCTCGACCGATAGAGACACCTTACTAAAGCTTCGTGTACCACCGTCCAAGCTTGAAGTGTCTATAGTTGCTGACGATAAATCATATCTACACTACAGATTCCTTGATCTTAGCAAATCATATCTACACTACAGATTCCTTAATCTTAGCAAATCATATCTGTATTACAGATTCCTTAATCTTAGCAAATCATATCTGCATTCTTGCTGGAGTGATTTTAGGGGAGATTTTCGTCACTGATGTCGGCTTGATCGGGAGCACTGGACTGGCTGGGATGTTCCCATCTTGGGCCGAGATGACTTGGGCCGACATGGCTTGGCATTCAGGCTTGCAAAACAAGTCTTAACCTTTTTGTTAGTTAAAAACCTCATTTTAGCATAGATTTGTATTTCTCCTGTTTTTAGGCCCATAATTCAAATCTTGATTAAGACAAGACTTTTAATCATTAAACATTCTTAACAACACCCATCTTAAGCCCACATAAAGTGTATAAAATATGACTCATCAGTGGAATGAAGCATGATCAATGCTTCCAATAGGTGAGCCTTAATGGACAAGACACCGACAGTAGTGAGACACCTGATTTCAAGCATGGCAAGTAATACACAACAATTTAGAATCAGGGGAGCCATCACTAATAAGGTAGTAAACGAAGTTGGCAATGTTGGTAATCTAAGAGTGGAGATTCAGATGACCGAGTTGACATCGTTAGTAAGGCAACTCGCGATCAACCAGCATCAGCAAATCCCACAAGTGAAGGTTTGTGGCATCTGCACTTTAGTGGAGCACTTTACTCACATGTGCCTGATGATGCGTGCTTTTCTAGTCGTTTTGAACGCTTATCAAATAACTAAAGCTAACTATAGTATAGCTAACCCTAGGTCATTCTTCTCAAGGACATAGTGTGCTCAGTTGTGATTTAGTGTGAAGTAAAAATGCTATCGAATCTAAGCAGTAAAGTTTTAACTGACTCTTCTCGGTGCTGGCCGAGTCGCTCTTGGCAGAGACAGAGTCGAGATGATCTCGGCAGAGACGATCCGGCTTGGTCTCGGCTGAGTGCAGACAGACGCTACAGATATGGACTATCTCTGTCTCAGACTTAGAAAGCAGTAAATAGGGGGGTTGGAGTGCAAGTAAAGCAGAAAGTAACTAAGACTAAGAATGCAGTAAACATATACTACTGTTACTAGTTATCTATTATTATTATTATTATATAACTGTGTTCATATTCAATCCCATTAATCCAAGTTTAGTCCAGGTTCCACACTCCAGTTCTCAGTCCATATCAGCCTCCAGGGTTCTTATGGCAATCGCCAAAGGTTCGTCCATTGCCATACCGAGGATTTATGCAATCGCTACCTCATCAGTTGGTAGGGATTAAGTTCAGAGCTGATTTTAGGTTCTCAGTTAACAATCGCCAAATGATTACCTACTAAATTAGTCAAACCAGTTCCAATCGGCTTAGCTTAACATTGTGCACAATTTAATTGCAATCGCGGATTAAATTGTGAATTAAAGTAGAGGAAGAGAATGGAGATAAGAGTTGCAGAATGAAATTGATTAGCAGAAATAGAATACAAATATAGTGGTTCTGAATTCAGGTGAATCCATCTTCCACGACGATCGCCACGGTTGATGGTGGTGGTTCACCTCCGTTAGCCTGAACGCTGAGGATCAGCTCCACCAGAGTGCGTCGGTAGTCTGATCAGTCCCCTCTGGCAGACTTCGGCTTCCTAGTCTCAGACCTGCACTTCCTCAATCGAGAGAAATGCCAATGAGCACCGTGCACTACCGTGAAAACTGAGAGAGTGAGAGTGAGGAAATGGAGCAAATGAAGTGTGTTAAGAGTGAATTCAAAGACCCCGAAAAAGTGCACAACTCCTCCTATATATACACGAGCTGAGCAGCTAGATGCTAACAAAATATCCTAATGAATCCTAACAGAATTACACTGTGAATGTCCTATTCTACCCCTGTGCAGATCTTCTAACGTGACATGGCAGATTTCCTAGGAGTGACATGGCAGCTGAGCTGACGCTGAGGTGGCCTACGAGCTGGATAGCTGATGTGGTCAATACAATTGGGCCCCTCTTTGTTGGGCTTACTGGGCCGCAAAGTATGAACTGCCGAGACGACTCTGGCTTGGCCAAGACGGAATCGGTCTAGCCGGGACGACTTCATCTCGGCTGAGACTCCTCTGTTGACCCTGGTCAACTCGGTTTGTCCTGCAGAAGAAGGAATGATACTTTTTATTAGCTAAGAAATCTGAATTAACACAGATTCGTATTTTCTCTATATTTAGGCCCATAAAATGAATCTTAGCTAATAATCCATTCTTAAGCACAGAATGGTCTTGCAAACCTCCTTCTTAGGTGTCTAAAAGATGTATAAATTGTGACTCATCACACCCCCACACTTACCCTTTTGCACTCTTGGGCAAAATAAAATGAAAATTAACAAGGGGAAATTTTTGAAGATAGAAAAGAATTTTTCACTTGGCTTCCTTCAGTTCAACCGAGACAGAGTCGGCACTCATTCACCCTGAAATCGAGATACTCTAACAATCTGGAAATTACTCCTTCTGCGCTCTAGGAAAATTCATGACCTGCAAACAAGAGAAGGTAACCAAGAGTGATAGATCACTTCCTCACTTTTCTCGTGCTTGGGCTTGTATTTACACTCAACATTCATGGCACTGCAATTACCACACCTTGACAAAGCTCTCTTTTTACACCTGCAAAAACACACACAATTATGATCACTAGGGCTTCTTTTTGGCTTGTAGCGAGGCTGGATCATGGGTAGGATAAAATATGGGAAGACTGGTTTCAGGACCCACGAGGAAGAGAGGAGCAATGGGGAGTAAGCTTTATCGGCCTGAGGGATAACCCAGGATGCTGTCAAATCCTCCTTCTTGCTGCTACCAGCTCATTTTCTTTTCTTTTTCTTATTATACAATTTTATGCAGCTATTTCTCTCTTTGTCCGTTTCAGCTCAGATTTTCAACTGCCGCTTCCTCTTTTTCTTTTTTCTTTCTTTCACTCGCTTTTATTCTTTTTCTTGCATTTTCAAGCCTTAGAGGGTGCTGAACAACCTTTTGCTTCCTGGAGTTCCCCCACACTTGATCATGACTTAATCCCAAAACAATTCCAAAGCTCCTCTGCTTCCCAAGGGTGAGGTTGATTCATGGTTTTTCTGGCCTTAGCTTGTAGTGAGCTGTTAGGAAGAATGGTTACATTAGGCTCAAAAGGGGTAAACAACAGACACATTTGTTCAGGTAGGCTTTATTTGGCTCAGGGCTTATAAGAAACATGGCCTAGATCATGTCATTCCTGCATGAGAGAACAGTTGTATCCAGAGAGTTGAGGCAAAATGTAGAATATACAGTTATCATGAATGCAAAGAAGGGAAATGGCAAGATGTAAGCCATCAATATTTACAAGGGCTCAAAATCTCACACAGGTTGATTTGCTTGTCACAAAAGGTTTTCCTTTCAGTTTTACAGTCAATCACTGACTAGAGCACCAAAGTTTCATTCCCCTCAAGCTAGGGAAATCTCTTGCCAAAGATGCAGAGTTACTCCTACTGTCTTTTCAAACCTACAGAAGTCAATTCAAGATTCTTTTCAAAATAATTTTTATTTTTGACAATCCACTTTGAAATTCTGTTTAGGAGGAAAGCTTGAAAGTAAATGACAGAATTGAAACTCTGTCAGGCCGAAGATGTTCCGGATCAGGCCGAGATGGCACAGAACCGGCATGGACTCGGCTTGGGCAGCTTTTATTGAAAAACATGACAGATTTTAAAAATAAAATGAAACAACGCAATTGAAGGAAAACAACAAAGTGATTAAAATTACCAAAACAAAAATTAAAATTAGCAGAGTTCAGGAGGATGGGAATAGAATTAAGACACAACAATTGAAATGACTGTATATTTATCCCCCCCCCCCCCCCACACTTAAAATCTGCATTGTCCTCAATGCGAGGCAGGGTCATCTGGTGATGCTGGTTCCATCAATGATATTATCTCCATGTCATGAGTGATAGGCGCTGGACCTTCATGAAATGGCTTAATCTGATGCCCATTGACCTGGAAGGTGCTGTTGTTGTGTTCATCTTTTAGCTGTACTGCACCATGGGGAAACACATTAGTGATAACAAAGGGTCCATCCCATCTGGAGCGAAGCTTACCTACTATGAGCTTTAATCTGGAGTTGAAGAGCAGCATTTTTTGGCCAATACAGAGATCTTTTCTTAGGATCTTTTGGTCATGGAATTTTTTTACCTTTTGCTTGTAGATCCTAGAATTTTCATATGCTTCCAAGTGGAGTTCATCTAGCTCTTGCAGTTGAAATTTTCTCTGTTCTCCAGCTTGGTCATAGGCCAGATTGCACTGCTTAACAGCCCAGTATGCTCTGTGTTCGAGCTCTATAGGAAGGTGACAGGCTTTTCCGAAAACAATCCTATAGGGAGACATCCCTAAAGGTGTCCGGTATGGCTCCAGTCCTTCCTGCTGGGATTGGTCATCTTTTGCAATGTTTTCTTAATTTCCTTGTTGAACACTTCTGCCTGGTCATTTGTTTGGGGGTGGTAGGAGTAGCGATTCTGTGTGCTACCCCATATTTCTGAAGAAGGGAAGCCATGGCTCTGTTACAGAAGTGACTACCTTGGTCACTTATGAGCGCTTTTGGTACACCGAACCTGCAAAAAATATTGGACTTCAGAAAGTCCACAACCACTCTTGAATCATTGGTTTTGGTGGCAACGACTTCTACCCATCTTGATACATAATCCACAACCAGCAGAATGTATGAGTAACCATTGGATACTCGGAATGGTCCCATGAAATCTATTCCCCAGAGATCAAAAATTTCACAGAATTGGATGGGTTGCTGGGGCATTTCCTGCCTTCTGTTCATGGCCACTCCTGCTTTTTGGCAGATCTCGCAGGTGGAGACGAATTCATGCGCGTCCTTAAAGATAGTTGGCCAGTAAAGGCCACAGTCTAGTACTTTCCTGGCAGTCCGAGTGGATCCATAATGACCGCCTCCAGGTGCCGAGTGACAGAACTGGAGGACCGAGTTGGTCTCGGCATCAGGAATGCACCTGCGGCTGACTTTGTCACTGCCTAATCTCCAAAGGTAGGGATCATCCCAAATGTAATATTTGGCATCGCTTCGGAGTTTATCTTTGTATGCCCGAGATGCCTCTGGTGGAAACCGAGATGCTGCCACAAAATTACAAATGTCAGCAAACCATGGTGGAGACAAATTAATGTGCAATAGGTGCTCATCTGGAAACTCGTCTTGGATAGGCATCAGTTCGCTTTCTTTTTCAATTCTGCTTAGGTGATCAGCTACAAAATTCTCAGCACCTCTTTTATCTCTGATTTCTATGTTGAATTCTTGAATGAGAAGCATCCACCGAATCAGTCTTGGCTTGGCATCAGGCTTCTTCAACAAGTATCTCAAAGCCGCATGATTAGAGAACACAATGATCCTTGAGCCGAGAAGGTATGGGCAGAATTTGTCCAGGGCAAACATAATTGCTAATAGTTCCTTCTCAGTTGTTGTGTAATTCTGCTGGGCCGGATCCATAGTTCGAGATGCATAGGCAATTACCTGCACTGGGAGGCCGGTTCCAGCTCTCTGGCCGAGAACAGCTCCTAATGCCGAATTGGATGCATCACACATTAGTTCAAATGGCAGGTCCCAGTTTGGTGCTTGCAGAATGGGGGCGGATGTGAGTCTGTTTTTCAGCTCCTGAAATGCTTCAATACAGGGCTGGTCAAAGTTGAATTCCACATCCTTCTGTAGCAGCCTGGACAGAGGCCGAGCAAGTTTGCTAAAATTCTTGATGAATCTTTTGTAAAAGCCTGCGTGTCCGAGAAATGAGCGAACCTCCCTCACGGAAGAAGGGTTTGGAAGGGATGATATGATATCTATCTTAGCCTTATCCACTTCAATACCTCTGTTGGATACCAGGTGGCCCAACATTATTCCTTTAGTCACCATGAAGTGACATTTTTCAAAATTGAGCACGAGGTTTGTGTCAATGCATCTCTTCAACACTCTTGATAGATTACTTAGGCATGCTTCAAATGAATCGGCATATACCGTGAAGTCATCCATGAATACCTCCATGCAGTCCTGCAGCAAGTCCGAGAAGATGCTCATCATGCAACGTTGAAATGTACTCGGAGCATTGCAGAGGCCAAATGGCATGCGTGTATACGCAAAGGTACCAAATGGGTAGGTGAAGGTTGTCTTATGTTGATCTTCAGGGGCTATATGAATTTGCATGTAGCCTGAGAATCCATCCAGAAAGAAGTAATGGGATTTCCCTACTAACTTCTCAAGCATTTGGTCAATGAAAGGCAGAGGAAAGTGGTCCTTGCGAGTTGCTTGATTCAATCTTTTGTAGTCTATGCAAACTCGCCAGCTATTCTGAATCCTTGTTGGGATCAACTCATCTTGCTGGTTTTTCATGACAGTCATCCCAGACTTCTTTGGTACCACTTGCACAGGGCTCACCCATTGGCTATCCGAGATGGGGTAGATGATCCCTGCAGCAAGGAGTTTGGTAACTTCCTTTTTGACCATGTCCAGGAGTGTTGGATTCAGTCTTCTTTGCTGCTGCCTTATGGGCTTGATTTCCTCCTCCATTAATATTCTGTGCATGCAAATTGAGGGGTTTATGCCAGGAAGGTCCGCCAGCTTCCACCCTATTGCCTTCTTATGTTGCCTTAGGACCTCCAGCAACTTGTCTTCGTGCTCTTGACGAATATTGCTAGCAATGATAGCCGGGAGTTGCTGTTCCTTGTCCAGGTAGGCATATTTCAGGTGACTTGGCAATATTTTTAATTCAATGGGTGGTAGCGGTAATGGAGATTTTTTTGTTTCTGAAGTTGGATCCAACTGGCCGACTTGATCTTGATCAGGCACCAGGTGTGCCGACATGATTTCGGCATTTGTCTGCTTCGGCCAGCTCGACTTTATGGATTCGGTTATTGTCGGAATGGAGTCGGCCTTGGCTTCAAGCACTCCTTCTGAGTCAAATCCGGATGGACTCTTTATTTTTGCTACCGTATGAGTTGGGTCTTCTGTGGCCGGGATGGTCTCGGCAAGCTTGTCGGCTTTGACTTCTTTGGCCAAGTTGACTTTGACTTCTTCATTGACTCGGCCTTCTTTGGCCGACTCGGGTTCGGCTGAAAAGATTGTTGCCAGTTGTGCAGATGAGGGTTGCTTAGTTTCGGCAACTTCAGCTCTTTCAATTTTCGAGCACTCCGGGTCTCCCTGATTGCATGCTTGGTTCATCGTTTTGAATAATTCGGCTTTGAAATCGAAGTCAGCAATATCATAGTATTCATCCTCGGAGCTGGAGAGAGTATGTACTTCTTCATTGTCAGCTTCTTCTGTTACGGTCCCTAAGCAACTGATAATATCAGTAACTTCAGCAAAGTCTTTCATGCTCCCACCGCAGCTGTCTAGTTGAAGGTATTCTTCAACCAGCTCTTCAATAAGGTCAACGCCAAAGAGGGAATGGTCTTCGGTGGGGTGCCTCATGGCTTCAAAGATGTTGAATTGTACCAGAGTGTCACCGAATTCCATTGAGAGAGTCCCGGCATGCACATCAATCTTTGTTCATGCTGTCATCAGGAATGGTCTTCCCAGAATTATGGTTGATTCTTTTCCGGGTGTCTCATCCTCCATGTCAAGCACATAAAAGTTAGCTTGAAAAATTAGCTCATTGACTTGGATGAGAACATCCTCAAGAACTCCCAGGGGTTGGACAATACTCCTGTTTGCAAATTGAATGGTCATCCCTGTGGGTTCTAAATCACCGAAATTCAGGGACCTGTAGATTGATGCTGGCATGACATTGATTGAAGCTCCCAAATCCAGCATAGCATCGGTAAAAGTACATTCACCAATGGTACATGGGACAGAAAAGATTCCGGGATCTCCACATTTCTTTGGTAGTGTTTTTGCTCCTATGGTTGAAGTTTCATTTCTGGTTAGTGCTGACACCACACCTCCAACCTCTATACTCCCTTTTATCTTCTTCCGCTTGTGCACACAGAGTTCCTTGAGGAACTTTGCGTACTTGGGAATTTGCTTGATGGCATCGAGGAGTGGAATATTGATTTCCACCTTACGGAACATCTTCAGCAGCTCTTCGTTTGACTCTGCTTTCCTTACTAAAGTGGTCCGAGGTGGAAATGGCAGGGCGAGAACTGTCTTTGGCCAAGACTGTAAGTCGACATTTTGCTCGGAGTCGGCTTTTGCTGATCTCGACACCTGCTCCAATGTAGGTTGAGGTAGTTCTTTTCCACTTCGAAGAGTGACTACACTGGCGTTACCTCTCAGATTTGGAATGGTTTGAGAGGGGAGGTTGCTAGATCCTGCCGACTGTAATTGGCTTACAGTGTTAGCTACCTGTCCAATCTGCGTTTTGAGGTCTTGAATGGTGGCGATCATGTTTTGCTGAAACTGCATGTTGTTGGAGCTCACAGACTACTGGAACTCCAGATTGTTAGTTGCTAGTTGCTTCATTAGGTCCTCCAGAGATGGAGAGTTTCCTGGTGTAGGCACTCTCTGCTGCTATTGTTGGAAAGGTGGTGCTTGGTAGTGCGGAGTCGGTTGTTGATAACCTGCCTGCCTCTGATAGGTGTTCGCCGTGGATCCGAATTGTTGGGTTGCATATGGTCCGTGATTCGGTCCTGGCCAAAATGGCTGTCTTCCCTGTTGCTGGTTATCAAATGGCCCATTCTGATACGGTTGCTTCCTGTACTGAAATCCACCTATGGCTCCAACATTCTCTGGTTGGTCCGACTCGGTTTCTTGGAGAGTGGGGCACATATCAGTGGGGTGCTCCACGGAAGTACATATGCCACATACTTTTGCTGCCATGGCTGGTTGGTGTTGCCCAACAGCAAGCTGTCTCACCAATTATGTCAATTCGGTCAACTGATTCTCCAACCTCTGATTGGAAGCTGCACCGATTTCATTCACCATCCGTGGTTGATTTGGCCCTCTGATCCCAAACTGTTGTGTATTGCTTGCCATATTAGAGATCAGATGCCTTGCTGCTGCTGGCGTTTTGTCCATCAGCGCTCCGCCACTGGCTGCGTCTATCATGCTTCTATCCATCAGCGATAAACCTTTATAAAAATACTGGATCAGCAACTGTTCGCTGATCTGATGATGTGGACAGGTGGCACAGAGTTTGTTGAACCTCTCCCAACACTCGTGCAGTGTTTCTCCTGTATGCTGCCTTATCCCACATATTTCCTTCCTAATGGACGCAGTGCGGGATGCCGGAAAGAACTTCTCCAGGAAGGTGCTCTTCATGTCTCCCCAGGTATTGAAAAGTACTGGCTGAAGATACAACCAATCCTTCGCTGCTCCATCCAAGGAGAATGGAAATGCCTTCATTTTGATGTAGTCTTCCGATATCCCTTGCGGTCGCATTGTGGAGCAAACCACATGGAATTCTTTTAAATGGTTGTGGGGGTCTTCTCCTGCAAGACCATGAAACTTAGGCAACAGGTGTATTAGACCAGATTTTAACTCATATGTTTGAGCTGGCTCCAGTTGTGGGTATTGGATGCACCAAGGTTGACACACCACGTCTGGAGTGGCTAATTCCTTCAGCGTCCTATCATTATTCTCCATCCGTCCTGATTCTGCAAAAACGTTAGAACTAGAAACAAAATTGTTAGTGTAAAACTGGTTAGAGTCAGCTACAGAATCTATATTGATACTAATATTTACTATAGTGTTCCTAATTTTGCGTAGTCTACGTAAGGTTAATTCTATTTCTGGGTCAAAAACATACAATGGGTCAGTACTACTTCTAGTCATGCATTGTACATGTCATGCAGAATGCAAACAGAAAACTAGCTGAATGCAAGAATGCAATGCAAAAAGAAAGATGCAGTAGTGAATACAGAACAGGATGCCAATTCTACGTAAGCTTAGAAACAAATGTTTGATTTCTTCTTTTCCCCCTCTTTTTTTTTTTAGCGGTGAATTCACGTAGAGAAACAAATAATAGTCAACAGGCTCTTTATTTAGGATCCATAAACAAAACAGACAGACATAGACAAGTTCAAAAGACTCAAGACTAACTTGACAGACACACTTTACAGACTCGGAATTCGACCTCACTCAACTTGGCACCCAAAGACACAAAGAACTTGTGTCCTCGGCAACGGCGCCAATTTGATGATGCATGCTTTTCTAGTCGTTTTGAATGCTTATCAAATAACTAAAGCTAACTATAGTATAGCTAACCCTAGGTCATTCTTCTCAAGGACACAGTGTGCTCAGTTGTGATTTAGTGTGAAGTAAAAATGCTATCGAATCTAAGTAGTAAAGTTTTAATTGACTCTTCTCGGTGCTGGCCGAGTCGCTCTTGGCAGAGACAGAGCCGAGATGATCTCGGCAGAGACGATCCGGCTTGGTCTCGGCTGATTGCAGACAAACACTACAGAGATGGACTATCTCTGTCTCAGACTTAGAAAGCAGTAAATAGGGGGGTTGGAGTGCAAGTAAAGCAGAAAGTAACTAAGACTAAGAATGCAGTAAACATATACTACTGTTACTAGTTATCTATTATTATTATTATTATATAACTGTGTTCATATTCAATCCCATTAATCCAAGTTTAGTCCAGGTTCCACACTCCAGTTCTCAGTCCATATCAGCCTCCAAGGTTCTTATGGCAATCGCCAAAGGTTCGTCCATTGCCATACCGAGGATTTATGCAATCGCTACCTCATCAGTTGGCAGGGATTAAGTTCAGAGCTGATTTTAGGTTCTCAGTTAACAATCGCCAAATGATTACCTACTAAATTAGTCAAACCAGTTCCAATCGGCTTAGCTTAACATTGTGCACAATTTAATTGCAATCGCGGATTAAATTGTGAATTAAAGTAGAGGAAGAGAATGGAGATAAGAGTTGCAGAATGAAATTGATTAGCAGAAATAGAATACAAATACAGTGGTTCTGAATTCAGGTGAATCCATCTTCCACGACGATCGCCATGGTTGATGGTGGTGGTTCACCTCCGTTAGCCTGAACGTTGAGGATCAGCTCCACCAGAGTGCGTCAGTAGTCTGATCGATCCCCTCTGGCAGACTTCGGCTTCCCAGTCTCAGACCTAAACTTCCTCAATCGAGAGAAACGCCAATGAGCACCGTGCACCACCGTGAAAACTGAGAGAGTGAGAGTGAGGAAATGGAGCAAATGAAGTGTGTTAAGAGTGAATTCAAAGACCCCGAAAAAGTGCACAGCTCCTCCTATATATACACGAGCTGAGCAGCTAGATGCTAACAAAATATCCTAACGAATCCTAACAGAATTACATTGTGAATGTCCTATTCTACCCCTGTGCAGATCTTCTAACGTGACATGGCAGATTTCCTAGGAGTGACATGGCAGCTGAGCTGACGCTGAGGTGGCCTACGAGCTGGATAGCTGATGTGGTCAATACAATTGGGCCCCTCTTTGTTGGGCTTATTGGGCCGCAAAGTATGAACTGCCGAGACGACTCTAGCTTGGCCGAGACGGAATCGGTCTAGCCGGGACGACTTCATCTCGGTTGAGACTCCTCTATTGACCCTGGTCAACTCGGTTTGTCCTGCAGAAGAAGGAATGATACTTTTTATTAGCTAAGAAATCTGAATTAACACAGATTCGTATTTTCTCTATATTTAGGCCCATAAAATGAATCTTAGCTAATAATCCATTCTTAAGCACAGAATGGTCTTGCAAACCTCCTTCTTAGGTGTCTAAAAGATGTATAAATTGTGACTCATCAGTGCCCCACATTACAAGAAACCGAGTCGGATAATCTTCAGGTGCAATGTGGATTTGCATGTATCCAGAGAAACCATCCAAAAAGCAGTAATGGGACTTCCCTACTAGTTTCTCCAGGACTTGATCAATGAAAGGAAAAGGAAAGTGATCCTTGCGAGTTGCCTGATTCAATCTTCGACAGTCGATGCAAACTCGCCAACTATTCTGAATCTGCATAGGTACCAACTCATCGTGCTGGTTTTTCATGACGGTCATCCTAGACTTTTTAGGTACTACTTGCACTGGGATCACCCATTGGCTATCTAAGATGGGGTAGATGATCCATGCAGCAAGTAGTTTTGTCACCTCTTTCTTGACCACGTCTAGGATGGTCAGATTCATTCTTCTTTGCTGTTTCCTTATAGGCTTCGCTTCCTCCTCCATTAAAATTTTATGCATGCAAATGGAGGGGTTTATCCCTGGAAGGTTAGATAATCTCCATCCAATTGCCTTCTTATGTTGCCTTAGGACACTCAGCAATTTATCCTCCTATTCCCGGTGGAGATTGCTAGCAATGATGACTGGGAATTGCTATTCAGCGTCCAAATAGGCATATTTCAGATGACTTGGTAATGGCTTCAATTCCATGGGTGGTGGTAGAGATGAAGAATTGTCATTAGATTCCTTCGGATCTGGCTGGCCGACTTGAATTGGATTCGGCACCAGGTGTGTCGACATGATCTCGGCCTTTGGCTGTTGTGGCCGACTCCTTTTGGCTGGGATGAAATTGGCTCTTGCCGAATTAGAATTGGACTCGGCTCCTTGTTTTGCACTGAAATCGGATCCGGATGGAACGCGGTTCTTGCCTTGATTGACCAAGATAGACTCAGCTCTTGCTTGCTTTTGGTCTTCTTTGGCCGAGATGGTCTCGACTTGCACATGTACATTTGGGTCAGCCTTGACACTTGTATTTTTGGCCGAGATGACTTTCGTCCTCTCTCGGTCTCGGCTTCCTCTGACCGACTCATACTCGGCTGTAAACATTGTTGCCACTTGTGTTGGGAATAGCTTTTCGGTCTCGACAACTTGAACTTCTGCCTTCTTTGAACACTCTAGGTTCTCATGGTTGCATACTTGGTCTAATAATCTGATCAACTCGGCTTCTTGACTCAAGTCGGCAAGATCAATATTATCATCCCCGAGTTCGAAAAGATTGTGTACTTCCCACACTTTGTTATAGTCGGCTTCTTTTGCGAGGGACCATAAGTGACCAATTGAATTAGTATCTTCAGCAAAATTTGAATTATCTTCACCGTTGGTGTCTAGTTGAAGACACTCTTCAACTAGTTCATCAATCAAATCTATACCAAAGAGTGAATGGTCTTCGGTGGGGTGCTTCATAGCTTCAAAAATATTGAACTGCACCAAGGTATCAACAAATTCCATCGAGAGTGTCCCAACATGTATATCAATCTTTTTTCTAGCGGTCATAAGGAATGGTCACCCTAAGATTAAGGTGGATCCCTTACCTGATGTCTCGTACTCCATATCAAGCACATAGAAGTCAGCTAGGAAGATCAGCTCATTAACTTGGACAAGGACATCTTCGAGAACACCCAAGGGTTGAACAACACTTTTGTTTGCTAGCTGTATTGTCATCCTATTGGGTTCTAGATCACCAAAATTCAAGGATTTGTAGATTGATGTTGGCATGATGTTAATTAAAGCTCCTAGGTCCAACATGGCATCGGCAAAGGTACAGTTGCCAATGGTACATGGGACGGAGAAAATTCCGGGGTCTCGACATTTCTTTGGCAATTCTTATGGTGCTCCGGCAGTGAAATCTTCGTTTCTAGTCAACGTTGACACTATACCTCCCACTTCCACATTTCCTTTCATCTTCTTCCTCTTATGCACACACAGTTCCTTGAGGAACTTTGCGTACTTAGGAATCTGCTTTATTGCATCAAGGAGTGGAATGTTGATTTCTACCTTCCGAAACATCTTCAGTAGTTCTTCATTAGATTCATGCTTCCTTGTTGAGGGAGTTCAAGTTGGAAATGGCAATGGGACAGTTTTATCTTACTGTAGCATCTGTGAGTCGTCATTTGGTTTAGAGTTGGCATTGGCTGATCTCGATAAATGTTATTGTGCTAGCTGAGGCAATTCTTTTCCACTTCTCAAAATAAGTGCACTCGCATTCCCTCTCGGATTTGGAATTGTTTGTGATGGTAAGTTGCTAGATCCAGCCGGTTGTAAATGGCTCACAGTATTAGCTATCTGTCCTATTTACATCTTAAGGTCTTGGATGGTGGCGTTCATATTTTGTTGAAATTGCATGTTGTTAGAGCTCATGGTTTGCTGGAACTCCAAGTTACTGGTTGCTAATTGCTTCATCAGGTCCTCTAGGGATGATGAATTTCCTTAACCTGGCATTCTCTGTTGTTGTTGCGATTATTGGAATGGTGGTGCTTGATATTATGGAGTCGGTTGTTGATAACCTATTGGTCTTTGAGGTGCATTCAGGGCGGATGTACTTCAGAAAGTGGAATCTCTCAAGAGCTTGGATAACTCATGCCCAAGCCCAAGTCTAGTCCTATATATTGTATGGGCTTACTCCCTTAACTTTTAGAAGCATGAAAATATTGTTTGAATTTCATTTCGAGTTCATTTGTGCCATTTTAGCGTAAGACTACTAGCTATGTACTTGTTTGGCTTGTATTGAATAGGATATTCTTATTCCTAAATGAGATAGTCTAGTAGCATGTTTGGATAGTAGAATGTGTTATGCTACCATCCAAACACACCTTAGGCATGAAGGAAGCCTATATAAAGGCACATTCCCACCCTTTGTATGATAACTTTGAGTTCATAATAGAATTGATTGTTGCTTGGAAACACAAGAAACTTGAGAGAGAAATTCTCATTCTTTATTTTGTATAAGAGTCTTATGTTCTTGTACAAAAAGGGGGGTTTGTGTGTAAACAGAATCATGCAGAGGAATTATGCAGAAAAATTATGCAAAATATAATTTAACTAAACAGAATTATGCAGAAAAATTATGCAAAATATAATTTAACTAAACAGAATTATGTAACATCAATTCAAGGATTCAATCATGCAATTATACTATCATGGTTCTTATAAGGGTACAAATTCACATCAATCCAAGATTCGTTAGATAATCATCTAATCTTCAACCATACAAATTGATATCACAATCAAAGTCCCTAATTAGCATGGATTCAAGTTCATAATTGGTTGATTTTAGGTGATCAATCGATTACCTAACATATAATAGAGTCCAAAACTTCAAGCAAAATCGTAATCATGAGAACGGATCAAGAATTGGAAAGAAAAGAACATAATAGAATTTACATAAAGAAAGATTCAAGAACTCAAACCGAACTACAATCTAGAAACATTAAATTGATAAGATAGCTTAGCCTTTCATGACAATCTTCATTGAAAACACAGCACCATACAAAGTAAGAACCAAAGGAAAAGAGAAGAAACTTGTGATCCAAGAAACCTCCTAAAACTCAAAATCTGAAAAGTCCTAAAAATGTCTAACCTCCTCTAACCCTACTAATCAACTATTATTTAATACAAGCTCTGAATGCCAAGGAAGGTGGTCTGGACTAGAGGAATTTTCAGCCCAAAGGCTCACCAACCAAGGTCCCAAAATTGGGCTAGAATATACAAAGAAATGCCCAACAAAGTGTGTGCAAAGGCCTCCACTTCACCTGCACCTTTGACAATGAAGACGGTTGAACGAAGTTGAGCTTAAAAGAAAGAAGTTGTAGATGTTTATCTTAGCTTTCCAGAGCCACCAAAATTGTCCAATTTGGTGCTCTATAGCTCCAAATATGGCACGCACAAGATAGAAACATCATAATGAAAATTAAATTGAAAATAAGTAAAAGATTAACTACTAAAACCAATTAAGTCCAATAATCCATTATTTATTTATTTTGTTTCATTGCTTTTAATAGCCAATTTAAAAATAAAAAATGTTTGTGAAGGTCCAATACAAAGTAAAAAAATCAAAATTACATAATGCAAAAAAACAAAAATACATATCAGACACTACAAGAAAAAATAGTTTTAGCGACAAACATTAGCGACCAAAAACAGTTGTCACTATTAGCAACACCTTTAGCGGTGGAACTTTGGGGTGGTTTTGAGGTATTGTTTTCGCAACCAAATTAGCAACCAAAAATATGAATAATTAAAAAATGTTTTTGTTAGCGATCGAATTAGCAATGGAAAAAAAATTGAAAGTTGTGACTGAATTAGCACGGAAAATAAAAAACCAATTAGCAATAGATGTAGAGACCAAAAATATGACTTTCAAAAATTAATAAAAAAGTAATTTTTAACGATCGAATTTGCGACAGATTAGAAAAAGCTGAACTTTGAAATTGGCGACCGAAAATAAAAATAGGTGAAACTAAAAAAAAAATTTAACTAAAAAGTTAGCGATCGAATTAGTGACAGAACAACAAAACAACTTTTGAAATTCGCGACGGAATTAAAAACCACAAATATAACGTTATAAAATAATAAAAAGGAATCTTTATGATCGAATTAGCTACGGAACGGAAAAAACAAACACTTTTAATTTTGCAGCCGAATTAACGACCGAAAATAAAAACATGTAAAATTAAAAAAAACATAATTCGCAGCGGAATTAGCGACCGAATTAGTGTGGTCCAGTACTTGTTTGATTTTTATGAATATATCTTACTAGATTTTAGGTTGAAGATCTCATTTATCATATTGAGTTGGCTAAAGGTCCTTATAAGGATATCCCTGTTTTTTTAAGGAACAACATGCTACGAGAAAGTAATGTAAAAAAAAATTTGTTAAAAACTCCAATGTAACGAGGCCTGATGGATCTCCTTCATTTGGTCTCTCACATTGGGTCCTAATTGTAATATTATATGTTTATTACTAATAAACTGAAAAAATAATTTAATTTTTTACTAAAAGTTAATTTAATCAAGCAAAATAGCAACCAATTTTTTAGTTTTTTTCAATTTCTATTTTATAGCGACCGAAATATTGATTGAAAATTATTTAATTTTAATTTTAATAAATATTTAACAGGTTTAGGGTTAGTAATATATATTACTAATTTAAAAAAAAGAAAGGAAAAAGGTAAAAATTTAGCGGTGGATAATTTTTATTGTATTATATTTCGAAACAAATTAACAACTGATTTAGTGATCGATTTGTTTTAAATTATTATAAATTTTGGATTAATTTAGCGATCGATTTTGCTATCATTTTTTTAGTTTTTTAAAAATATTTTAAATCAATTAGCGACCCATTTTACTTTAAATTTTTTCCCCAAAAAATTAGTGACCCAAATAGGCCACCAAATGTTCGATTGCTAATTTTGACCTTTACAAATGGCAACCAAGTATTGGCGACCGAAATTCTGGTTGCCATTTTTGCTACCAAATGAAACTCGATCGCTAAATTATTTTTCACCACCAACTAAACTTGGTCGCTAATTACGTCGTGAAAGACTTTAACCACTAATTTCGAAATCTAGCCACCAATTATTTTGGTCGTTAAAAATCAATTTTTTTTTAGTGAGAGTTACATTAACACATTAAAATAAGATGAAAAATAAAATAAAATCCTAAAAAAAATCTTCTACTCCCTTTCGTCTCCGCCTTCTACTAGCCACTAACAAGCACCCGTAAATCCCACTTCTACCAAGTTTGCTACCCAAAGGCACAAACCTTCCGCGAGCTATGGCAAAAAAGGTTGAGTTATCAAACAATTAAACTCAAATTAAACAAAATGTTGTGCCTATAAATAGCATGAGTTTAATTGGATGAAGAAGATTTTTTTTTTTTTTTTTGAGAGAAGACCAAAAAATTATATAGTTCGTAGAATTGTAGAAGCTTAAGAAACGACAAAGGCAACAATAGAATCTTCACAAGATTTTAAAATGCATGTTTCTGTATGAAGTTGTTATGTTGTTGCCTTTGGAAACCCTTTGGTTTTGCATGGAAATAATGCAATGCATGAATATGAGATGTGCACACAAACGGTAGTTGTCAATGCACTATCACAAAGTATACTAACAAATTCTCTCTTTTGCTCAAAATAAAACCTCAAATAATACAATATACAAATTGAAAACTTAAAAGAAGCCTAACGTACTAGTATTTCCTGAACTAAAAACCAAAAATTGATAGAGTAGTATCCTTTTGTCATCACCTATCTCCATCAGTGTTTCACTGCTCTGGTGCCATCACTACGACCATGCAGTCATCTCCTCCACACACCTAGGGAACAAGCACCTCTAAGATAAAAAAAAGGAAGTGGATAAGTGAAGAAAGTCACAATTAGAAGAAGGAAAAAAAACTTACCTAAAATCGTGAGCAAAGCACTCACCGTTGCGCTTTGCCATTATAGATGATTTCTGGTGGTGGTACCACTATCCTTCTTTCCTCTCCCCCTTCCTTCTTCAATCTTCTTCTTTTCTCCTTTTTCCCTACTTCCTATTTCCCTTGTCTTCTCCCTTTCACTCTCTATCAAAATGATTGCACAGTCACAGTAGTGGTGCACCACCTTCCGTCTTCCCTCCTAGATATTATTTTTCTCTCCCTATTACCCTTTCCTTGTCCATTTTGCTCTATGTCGAAACAACGACACAGCCACACCACTCTCCTGTTTCCCTATCATTCTCTCTCATAACCCTTTTGGATCACAACCCTCTTCCGTGCATATTGCTAGCATCATCCAAGGTCTATTTCTTAATTTTATTTTTGTCACTGCCACGAACACACAAGGAGTCTGTCTTTCCTTCGTTATGCTTCTTTATTACATTTCTAGGGGTTCTAAGTATCTCTTCTTCCCCCATTTTCTTTATTTTATTATTTTTAACAATTGTTATATTTGATGTAATTATCTGACCTTTGTGTTTTTGATATAATCGATTATGGGCCTAGTTTATTAGGAATTCCATTTTCTTTTTCCACTGAGCGCGTGGCTCAAGTCCATTGTGCTTTCATTTTACATATTTCTTTTAGTTACAAGGTTATAAGCATGTGAAATTTCATCCCTGAATTCAGTTTCGTTTCTCACAAAAAGATTAATAAAATAAATTAGTTAGTAAACAATAGCACAAAACTTGATTTAAAATAAAAATAATAACATTGAATATATAAATAAATAACTTATTAAATCAAAGTATTTTGAATATCCTTGTACTTCACTTTATAGGAGTAATAATAACTATAAAATGAAAAGTGAATTATAGAAAAATAGAAAGAGTATTAATAATTATTAGTGTTTTAAAACCCAAATCTGTCATCAACTTAGTCAAGACAATAAGTCATTAAGTCATTGGTTGAATTGGTGAATCACTAATTGAATCACATCAATCGGTCTAAATAGATAAAATTAATATATATATTTGCATTATATATTTAAAAGAATGATTTAGTCTAGTGATTTACCACTTAGTCCTAGGTCTCACCACACTCCCTAGTCGTGAGTTGGTTCTCGGTTGATCTAATCTGATTCAAAAGGAATAATTAGACGTGACATTTTTTTAATCTTAAAAAGTTTAAGGATTACGATACTTCTTTCTATAATAAATTCTTTAATAATGATAATATCATAACATAATTAAAATTATTTCATAATTAGAATAAGTATTTATAGTCTAATTAAAGTTAATGATAATAAAAAAGAAATTTTAAAGAAAAAATGACTAATTGGATGTGACATCTTTAATTTTAAAATTTTGAGACATGAGTGGTGACAACTTAATGTCACTAAACTCTTCTATATATTAAAGTTTAAAACCAAAATTAAATCACTACAAGAATAAAATAATGTTAAAATCAAATTTAAAATGTCTAATAGATTGGCTTGATGTACACTTTTGTCAATTTTATAGTTCGGATATATAAGTTGTGACAGTTCAAAAATCCTAAAATAAAATAGAATTAAAAACTATTAACACACATATATTTATTAATAGAAGTGCGTAGTTCTGATTTTTGATTGCATTGAGAGATGCATAGGAGCGAACTCAACCATATCGAGCTAAAAGATAAAAAATATATATTTTAGCGTTATCTTTTTCATAATAATAAAAATAATAATATTTAATCTCCATCTAAATAAAACAAATCTTTTGTAATTGTTTATTTTTAATTATTTTAGCATGAGATAAATATTTTAAAAATTATAAATAATATGCTTAATTAATTAGAGACAGCTGCTTGTTTTAACAAATATTGTAGAGTGTTAATACCTTCTCTATGCGTAATTGACTCACAAACCCAAAATCTGATTTCGTTGACCATTAATTTTAGAAGAAAAAAATATTTTTCATCTCTCTAAAATAGTTAGAATATGGTTTCCATCCCTCTAAAATTTTTTGTTTAGTTTTTGTACACGCTTGGCCGAGAACCTCTCGGCATGTCACAACCCCTCAAACTCCTGTCGATCACACCTCTATCCATTCAATGCCATATACAATACATATCCCGAGAGCATATCCCTAAAACCATTTTACGTGGGTTGTTGCCACACAAGGACCAATCGCAAGTCCAACTCCCATAAATAAGGGTAGTCACACCATACCAAGTATGCTTTACTCACTGCACACTTACCTACGCTCTGGCTGGTGCTGACTTGGGCGTCGGAGTGTCTTTGCAGGTATCACACCCCCTTCCTAGCTACACCTCGACCTAGGCCGATTAGGGAGGAAGAGGGGTCGACTCATTGATGAGTCATATTTTAGCCACCTTACAAGGTCTTAAAAAGGCTACAGTTGAGGCTGTCTTGTAACTAAGGCACAAATTAGCTAAGATTCAAATTTCCTCAGTTAAAATAGGGAAAACACAAATCCATGCTAATTTGTTGATTTTAGCTAACAAATAAATTAGTCTCATTTTGCAGGTCAAGAGGGAGTCTCAAAAGTCCCAGCCGAGACTGAAATCGTCTCAGCCAGCTAAAGTCGTCCCGATCAAAGAGATGCCAACTACAACTAAAACCAACTATCTCGGACATGATCAAATCGACTCCGGTTCCGCATGGCCAACTCTACATGAAGGCTTCAGAAGCCGACTCCCTACTACCGACTCCCTACTACCGACTCTAGCCCAACTGGAAGTGTCCCAACCAAAACTAGCCGACTCTTGCAAAACTGACTCCGTAAAACCGACTCCGTGTATGCGCATAGATCGGATGTCGATTCCTAACTGATGCCGAGTTCCAACCGAATGTCAACTCTTGTGAAACCGACTCCATGAGCCGACTCCCATCCGTCCCGGCACGTAGAGGCCAACACCAGGCATAAAAAGGACATGTGTCCAACGTGGCAAGACAGCATGAGATTAGCATGGCAATTCAGTACGTGGTAAAAAAAGCAAATTCAGCACATGACTTAAGGAAATGAAGCACGTGATTCACAAAGAAGCTAGGCGGTTATTTCTGTTAGGTAGTTAGTTAGGAGAATCACCACAGGACAAACGTTTAACATGTGATTAATGTTTAACCCTGAAGTTATTAGTTAGTTCGTTACATCCAGCCAAAACATCTATATAAGAGGCTGTGTAGATCATTCTTAGGTTAGCGAGCGAACTAAGCATTCACACAAACCATTGCACACACTTAGTTCAAAGTTTTCTCATTCACGGTGGTGCACGGTGCTTCAATATGGCGTCCATCTCAATCGAGTGGGTGCAAGTCCAGAGGATGGGTAGTGGAGGATTACCAAAGGAGACTGTCAGTTTAGCTGGCACACTATTGGTAGACTAACCGCTCAAAGCTTTGGCCATCTCTAGTGAACCATCATCATTCTTCTACGATGATTGTCACGGGAAGCGGACACTACTTCACAATCCACGTAACTTTGTATCAATACATTTGTTTCATCAATGAATTGTTTGTGTTTCTATATTTTCTCTGTTTGTGATTCATATCCTATTTCGCTACTTTGTACTTCATGCTTGCAAGAGGAACAATAGTCAATAATGTTAGATTAGGTCGATTAGAATCGATCTAACAACTAGTTAAAGGAAACCTAAAATCAACCACGTGCATACTCCCTGCCAACTGATGAGGTAGCGATTGTGTAAATCCTCGATCAGCAACGGATGAACATTCGACGATTGTCGTAGGAACTTAGGTTGGTTTGAGATCGCATTCACTCATTAAAGAACCAAAGTCATTGCATTGCTAAACTTGTGTATTGGTATGATAAGTATTGTAGCGTAGGGTAGCTTAGTCACAATTACTTTCAGTACATAGTTCACTTTCTATCATCTTCTATATTTCTGTAACAAAAACCCCCGTTTCCAATTCCAGCCAAGTCCGAGTCGAGTCCAACTCTGTACAAGTCGTCTTTATCCAAGACAAATTTGTCTCTGTCGGAGACCGAGTCTAAGTCGCCTTCATCCGAGATCGACTCTGTCCAAGTCAAAGTCGACATTCTACACGATTCGTTTACTTTAGCATAAATTCTGATTTCCACACTAAGCCACAAATGAATACACTATGTCCTTGAGAGAATCGACCTAGGGTTGTACTATGCTATAGTTAGCTCTAGTTTTATTTGATAAATGGCAGATGACAGAAAGCATTATTGTGACACCCTTCTACCCCGAATACTTAAATTAAAATAATCAAGTAATTAAGATGGAAGACAAGGTAATAGATAAAATCAAGGAAACTCAATTTGTATTAAGGATAAAAGGTTCACATGGTCATTATCATGTTCAAACATTAAGTACACATAAAAAAAATTATCACATGAATTATTAATGTTGATCTAAACATGTCATTCATGTGTTTGACACATATTTCAAATATATAAATCACTTTAATTTCTGTATACATTTAGTGAGTTATTGATATGCCCATCATTTTCAAATGTTTAAGATGCAAAAGTACGTATGAAAAGACATAGAACCACTATTCTAAATCCTAAGCCTCGATGTCACACAAATCAGAGCAAGACCCGCCTCCTTCAAAACTCGGCACCACAAGAGAGTATGGTGAGAAATAGCATTCGATCATATATAAATGCAGATAGTAGCCCAAATCCCACCCATTATCGTACCCAATTACTAATAGTTAACAAATACTCATATATCAATCACACGTTCCATCGCATTCAAAATCAATCACATTCCATTCATGTTTACAAAATGCACATGCTCGCACAATGCATATGCTCATCACCACACCTAAGAGTCTCAATTCGGAACTCCACACCATGGGCGAACCTCCTCAATCCCCTTAGTTATCACTAATAATGGCCACACCATTAACTACCCCATATGGTCGGTGTGTCACACAATTAAACACCACCTATGGCCCGTGCGAAGACATTCTACACAACCGTTAAACACCACCTATGGCCGGCATGTAGCATGGTTAAACACCACATATGGCCCATGCATATGAATGTCCCCCATCATTAGTCCACCCTGTTAAACACCACTTTGGGCCAGGGTCCCCTATTAAACACCACACATGGCTAGGGTATTATAGCCACGTCTGGCTTCTCATGCATCTCATGCATCTCATGCATCTCACGTCCATGCTCAATGCATTCTCATCTACATTCTCATTCCCATGATTCATACATCATTCACACAGTCCATAATCATGCAAAAATCATATCAATTTAGCCATCATTACAATAAATCATTTATAAGAACGCATAGAAATGTAGATAAAACACCATTGAATTCCACCCAATTTCACCATTACACACAAGAGTCCCAAATTGAACCTCAACCATGAATAACCATGAACAACCACGAGAATCAAGTAATTAAGACGATTAACCATACAATTTCAAACAAAAATCACATTAAGGCAAAACGTTAATCCAAGAATTTAATCCCCCTTCAAATGCCACAAGACACCATACAATAACAATTATTAATAAGGGCGGGGAAGACCCTACTGCTCTTTCTTATGTAAATGAAACTCAAATAGTGAGATAGAATTGACATCTCTGCATACTTGGAAGTATAATGAAGAAAACATGTTCATCAAAGTCATTCTTCTTGTTCCTTTGGGATTCCCTCTAGAGGTTTTCCTTCACACTAAAGGCAATCGATTACATTGTCAATTAAGTCATCCAAAAGCACGATACACATTGACGAATCTTTTCTACCGATTAAAACATTTTTAGAACATAATAACCAAACAAATTTGAGAATTTAGATCCTAGAGGGACTTAGGGATTGCCCTTACTACCCGTACACCCCTACATTCACATATAACCGAACCTATCTCCCCCGTACCTTAGATGCGAAGAACAGCGAGGATCTGATGCGACTGCAGGACGATCTGAACACCCTAGCTCCTCCTCCTTGCAGGTTTGTGTTCTCTCTCCTCTAGGTCTGGTTGTCTGGCGTGCAAAACACCCATTAGGGTAAACTGATTAACCCTCGTCTAATCTTCTAGTTGGGTCGGGTCAACCCCGACCCGCTCGTCAGCCTCCCCCCGTTAATTCGATTAATTAAATTAATAAATGAATATTTAAATGTAAATATTTAAATATTAAATTAATTTTCTGCCATCATTAAGAATAATAACAATAATAATAACATTTTAGTTTCAAAATGCAATTATTTAATAAAATAATTTTCTGCAATAATTAATAATTAAAATAAAATTGATAATAATAATAATAATAATAATGTACTTCCGGAGTTGAGAAACATGGAAGACATTATGAAGATTCGAAAGATGTTGAGGCAAAGCAATTTGGTAGGCAATGCTACCGACTCTTTTAAGAACCAAGAAAGGACCACTGAAACGAGGTGTAAGCTTTTTGAATTCTAAGTCTTTCCTCCTCTTATCCGCATAACTCTTCTGCCTACTTTGTGCTGTCCTCATCCTCTCTTGAATCAATCTAACCTTATCAGTGGTTTGTTGCACTACATCCGACCCTAACACAAGGTTTTCTCCCGACTCACACCAACATAAAGGAGTCCTACACCTCCTACCATACAAAGCCTCATAGGGTGTCATACTAATACTAGAATGATAAATGTTATTCTAAGTAAACTCTATCAAAGGCAATAAGCTATCCCAACTACCCCCCTGGTCTAGCACACAGGCTCTAAGCAAATCCTCCAAAGATTGGATAGTTCTCTCGGTTTGACAATCAGTTTGCGGGGTGATAAGCTAAACTTAATCTAAGCTGGGTTCCCAAGGCATTTTGTAAACTCTCCCAAAATCTAGATGTGAATCTAGGGTCTCTATCTGATACTATGCTAGATGGTACCCCATGCAACCTTACAATCTCACTAATGTAAATCTTAGCAAGTTTTTCTAAAGGATATCTAATGTTAATAGGTAAAAAATGTGCACTCTTAGTCAATCTATCTATAATAACCCAAATAGAGTCATGTCCTCTAACAGTCCAAGGCAAAGCAACCACAAAATCCATAGAAATGCTATCCCACTTCCACTCAGGTATACTTAGAGGTTGAAGTAATCCCGAAGGTTTCTAATATTCTACCTTAGCCTTCTGACAAACTAGACAAGCACTAACAAAGTCCTTTATATCTCTCCTCATCCTAGGCCACCAAAACATCTTCTTGAGATCTTGATACATCTTAGTTACTCTAGGATGGAAACTAAGCTTACTCCTATGGCCTTCCTCAAGAATCAAACGCCTAAGATCAGGTTTACTAGGTACACAAACTCTATCACCAAATCTCATTACCCCATCTACACCCAAGGCAAATTCTCCACTACTACGTTGACATATAGCTTCACATCTAGCAACCAAAAATGAATCCTCTAATTGAGCTTCTTTAATCTTTTTTAAAAGATCATTACTTATACAAATCATTCCTAATTTTACACTACTAGTAGTCACCTCACAAGCCAAGTTCAAATCCCTAAACTGGGTTAAGAGAACCATCTCTCTAATCATCAACGAAGATACATGGAGAGATTTTCTACTTAATGCATCCGCTATGACATTAGCCTTACCTGGGTGATAACTCAAGTCAAAATCATAATCCTTAAGAAATTCTAACCATCTCCTCTGCCTCATGTTCAATTCCTTCTGATCAAACAAGTACCTAAGGCTCTTATGATCACTAAAGACCTCAAACTTAAAACCATATAGGTAATGTCTCCAAATCTTAAGAGTAAAAACTACAGCTGCTAACTCAAGATCATGGGTAGGGTAGTTCCTCTCATGGACCTTCAATTGCCTAGAAGTATAAGCTACAACCTTACCCTCTTGCATCAACACTCCGCCTAAACCCATCCTTGACGCATCACAATATACCACAAAAGATTTACTAAGATTTCGACTTTTGAATCTGTTAATAAAGCTGATACACCTAACAACTCTTAGTTTTCTAAGTGTAACAACTTTGACATAAATTCTAATTCTCATATTGTCGTGAATAAATCCCAAGAACCGGAGCATATGGAGAATCAAGAGTGAACATTGAAAGAGTTGGCCAAGTCGAAGGTGGTGTACCAGCCTTGGTGCATCCAGTATCCGCAGTTGGAGCTAGCTCAATCATATGAACTCAAGACCGGTTTGATACATTTGTTGCCTAAGTATCACGGTCTTGCAGCTTCTATGGTGGAAGCAGCCGACTCCATCGCAATGAGTGAAGTGCTGAATCTGTCCAACTCTGGAGAAGTTATTAGTGACCCTGCTAACTTAATGAATATTTGTGAATTTCTTGATTTCATTGACCACGTATGTAGGCATGATGAAGAACCGAAGTATCTAAAGCATGCAGGAATCCAAATTGCCGAGATCGAAAGATCAACACGAGCACAAGTGGCAACAATTACAAATGCCGAGTCCGATTCAGCCAACCAAGGCTAAGACCTGATGTGAGTCGAGAGTGACTCGAGCGATGAGACAGATGTTGAGTCCGATTCGGCCAGCCGAGGTTGGAAGTTGAGACGAGATGAGACTGACTCGTACGAAGAGACACATGTCGAGTCTGACTCGAACATGCAGCCAGAGTTGAATCCAATTCGGCCAATCAAAGCCAAAAGCAAATAAAGGTCGAGACCGACTCGGCACACAAAGTGCCGAATCCAGACCGAGTCAGTCAGTGGAAGGCGAGATCAAGCACTGAAACTTTCCCACCACATTTACCAACCGAAGAGCTCAAGCCATTGCTAAGTCACTTAAAGTATGCCTATTTAGACGATAACTAGCAACTTCCAGTGATAATTGCCAACAACCTCCACCAAGAGCCGGAGGAGAAATTGCTGAAAGTCTTAAGGCACCATAAAAAGGCAATAGGGTGGAAATTATCTGACCTTCCAAGAATAAGCCCCTCCATCTACATGCATAGAATCTTAATGGAGGAGGAAGCCTGTCCCATAAGGCAACAACAAAGGAGGCTGAATCTGACCATCCTAGACGTGGTCAAGAAAGAAGTGACAAAACTACTTGTCGCCGGGATTATCTATCCCATCTCGGACAACTAGTGGGTTAGTCTTGTGCAAGTAGTACCTAAGAAGTTTAGGATGACCGTCATGAAGAACCAGCATGATGAATTGGTACCTATGCGAATTCAGAACAGTTGGCGAGTTTGTATTGACTATAGAAAATTAAACCAGGAAACTTGTAAGGACCACTCTCCTTTGCCTTTCATTGATCAAGTCCTGGAAAAACTAGCAGGAAAATCCTATTACTGCTTTCTAGATGGATTCTCCAAATACATGCAAATCCATATTGCACCTGAAGACCAACACAAGACTACCTTTACTTGCCCATTCGGTACCTTTGCATATACATGCATGTCGTTTGGCCTATGCAATACGCTGAGTACGTTTCAACATTGCATGACAAGTATCTTCTCGGACTTGCTACAAGATTGCATGGAAGTCTTTATGGACGACTTCATAGTGTACGCTAATTCATTTGATGCATGTCTGGAAAATCTATCCAAGGTGTTAACGAGATGCATAGACACAAATCTGGTGCTGAACTTTGAAAATGCCATTTCATGGTGACCGACACAATTGTGTTGGGACACCTTGTATCCAACAGAGGCATCGAGGCTGACAAATCGAAGATTGATATCATCACCTCTCTTCCTAACCCCGCTTTTGTGCGGGAGGTTCACTCATTCTTAGGACATGCAGGGTTTTATAGAAGATTTATCAAGAATTTTAGCAAAATTGCCCTGCCTTTGTCCAAACTGCTGCAGAAGGATGTGGATTTCAAATTCAACTAGCCTTGTGTTGAAGCATTCCAGGAGCTAAAGAACTGACTCACATCTGCCTCTATTCTCCAAGCACCCAACTAGGAGCATCCATTTAAGCTTATGTGTGACGCCTCCAATTCGGCATTAGGAGCTGTCTTAGGCCAAAGAGCCGAAGTCGGCAAACAAGTGCATGTGATTGTGTATGCATCCCGAACAATGGACTCGACCTAGTTGAATTACACAACAATTGAAAAGGAGCTGCTAGAAATTGTGTTTGCTTTGGACAAATTTCATTCTTATCTACTTGGCTCCAAAATCATTGTTTTCACTGACCATGCTGCCCTGAAATTCCTGTTGAAGAAGCCGGATGCAAAGTCGTGACTGATTCGGTGGATGGACTTCTCCAAGAATTCAACATAGAGATCAAAGACAAGAACGGTGCTAAGAATTCAATAGCAGACCACTTGAGCCAGATCGAGATGGAGAGTGACCCGATTCCGATTCGAGATGAATTCGTTGATGAGCAACTGCTGCATATCAACACAGCCACACCATGGTTTGTAGACATCTACAATTTTGTTCCCGCATCTCAATTTCCACTAGAGGCATCTCAACTATACAAAGAAAGACTTAAAAGTGATGCCAAGTATTACATATGGGATGATCCATACCTTTAGAGACTCTACAATGATCAAGTCATTTGCAGGTGCATCCCAGACATTGAGATCAAATTGGTCCTCCAATTTTGTCATGCAGCATCTGGAGGCGGCCATTATAGATCCATTCAGACGACTCGGAAAGTGCTTGATTGCGGGTTCTATTGGCCCACCATTTTCAAAGACGCTTATCAATTCATCTCCACCTGCAAAAAATGCCAGAAAGTAGGAATGATCATAAGCAGAAGACACGAAATTCCCCAACAACCCATCTTGTTCTATGAACTTTTTAATGTTTGAGGTATTGATTTCATAGGGCCATTCCCAATCTCTAATGGATACTCATACATTTTGCTTGTCGTCGATTATGTATTGCAATGGGTAAAGGCCATAGCCACCAAGACCAATGATGCCAAAGTTGTAGTGGATTTTATGAAATCCAATATCTTTTGCCGGTTTGGTGTGCCGAAAGCTCTCATAAGTGACCAAGGGAGTTACTTTTGCAACAGAGCCATGTCCTCCTTACTCCACAAGTATGAGGTGGTGCATCAAGTTGCCACAGCATACCAACCCTAGACAAATGGCCAAGCTGAAGTAATCAATAGGGAAATCAAGAAAATACTACAAAAGATGGGTAATAAGGACTAGAGCCGATTCCTTGAGGACGCTCTATGGGCACATAGAACTGCGTACCAAACTCTGTTGGGGATGTCTCCTTACCAAATTGTTTTCGGTAAAGCCTGTCATCTCCCGATCAAAATAGAACATCGAGCTTACTAGGCAGTCAAGCAATGCAACCTGGCCTACGACCAAGCCAAAAAACAAAGGAAGCTCCAGCTACAAGAACTAGAAGAACTCCGCTTGGAAGCATTCGAGAACTCCATGATCTACAAGCGAAAGGTCAAGCAATTTCATGATGAACAGATCCTGACGAAGGAGTTTTGAGTCAGCTAGAAAGTGCTTTTGTTTAATTCATGCTTAAAGCTCATTGTAGGTAAGCTCCATTCCAAATGGGATGGACCATTTGTTATCACTAATGTTTTTCCCTATGATGTATTGGAATTGAAAGATGAAAATACAAACAACACATTCTAAGTCAATGGGCATCATATCAAACCTTTCCAAGAAGATCCAGTCCCAATAGCGGGCAAGATGGAGAGCATTTCATTAATGGTCGCCAAATGGAACACCTTGAGCCAGCCTCAGAATCCCCTCTGTATTCATGTCATGCATTAAGGACAATGCATCATTCAAGTGTGGGGGGAGGGTGTAGTCATCCGAGGCTTTCTCAATTCTGCTCTTACAATAACTTGCTTTGATCAGACTCTATATCGGCTCCATTTTGCTTTTTTCGTTTTGTTTTTCTATCTTGAATTATATTTGTGTATTAAATTCATTCTAGTTAAGTTTTGTTTTCTTTTCAAATAAAATTGTTTCAGTCGAGTCCATGCTGATCCGATTCCATCTTAACCAGATCCAAACTGACTATAGTTCTGTTTTAATTTCTATTTTCATTTTTTATTTTGTTTTCTTTTCCCTTAACTGATTTCTGATCTCTGAATGCTGAAGAAAATGCTTTGAAAAAGTATTTAAATGGATTTCTTTTAAAGATGAAATAGTCAAAGGTAATCAATAACCTTGGAGGAAGGAATTTTCAAACTTGACAGGGAGTGAAATTTCTGCATCTTTAGGCAATGAGTGACTGAAAAATTGAAAAAAGTAGAACCTTGATGTGATAGAGTAATCATCCGTGTGAGACTTTTTGAGCCTTGTATATATAAATCGCTTTACATCTTGTCATTCTCTCTTTTTTTGTGTGATGTTTGCATCCATGATAACTGTGTACTCTAGGTCTTGCCTTGACTCTTTGGATACATCTAGTTTCACATGCAGGAATAATATGATCTAGGCCATCTTTCTAACAAGCCATGAGCCAAATGGACCTACCTTGCAAAAAATAAATCCCTTTTACCCTCTTTGAGCCTGAATAACTATTTTTCTGATATCTCAACTCATTACAAGCCAAAGCCGGAAAACCATGATCAACCTCAACCTTAGGGGTTAGAGGATTTTTGGAATCATTTTGGGAATGGTCTCACTTAAGTGTGGGAGAGACACCGGGGACATAGCAAGAGTAATGTATCTAAAAAAGGTTGAAAAAGAAAAGAAAGAACAAAAATTATAGGACAAAACAAAGAAAAGAAAAGCAAAAAAAAGTTAGAAGTTGCAACAAAAATGTAGCACAAAGTTGCAAAACAAAAAGTGAGAAGGGGAAGAAAGAAAAATTCAAGCGAGAAAGAAAGGTAGTGAGCAAGTATGTTATTGAAAAGACTCGTAGTGTCCTGGGGGAATACCTTTCATGCTTACGAACTCATTCCCCATTGCTCCTCTCTTCCTTATGGTTAGCAACTCACTTCTCCGTCCTGTATCCTACCTTTAACCCTGGCCACATTACAAGCCTAAAAGAAAGTCATTTTTATCATTACTGCATGTGTTTTTGAAGGTGTAGAAGGAAATACTAGTCAAAATTTGGTAATGTCAGTTGACATAGGATGTTGAGTGTATATACAAACCCAAACACTTGAGAGATTGAGAGAATATGCCCTAAGAGAGAGCTCGGTCACTTCTCAGTTACTCTTTAATGTTTGTAGGTTGCTTATTTTCCTTGGATGTGGAGAAAGTAACTTTCATAGATTGCTTGAATGTCTTGATTCCGGGATGAATGTGTGCTTAATCTGTTCTGTCAAACTTGCGAAATTCATTTGAAAACACATCTTCTCTTTCAAATTCCTTGAATGGTCGAATATAATTTTGCCCAAGAGTGCAAAAGTGTAAGTGTGGGAGTCTAATGAGTCATATTTTATACACCCTACAAGGGCTTAATATGGGTTTTATTGAGACCATTACATCTTAGCTAAGATTCAGATTATGGACCTAGAAATAAGGAATATATAAATTTGTGCTAAAAATAGGATTTTAACTAATAAAAAGATTGGATTCATTTTGTAGGCCAAGCTAAGGACGTCTCAGCTCATTAGGAGCATCCCAGTCCAGGAGAAGCTGTCCCGATTAGATCAACTCCTTCCCGGACTAGGTCGGCTCCTTAGCCCAGCAACCCAAAAAGGAAAGTATGACCCAAATAAAGCTAATCCAACAAAGGCACTCCGAGTCCAACTCAATTGTCACGTCACTCCTGAAAGAAGCTTGCAACGCACGGATAATCATCAGAAGGGTAGAATAGACAGTTCAGAATCTGTAATTCTATCAGGAAGATTGTTATGGTTTAGCATGCGTCACAAGGAACCCAGTCGTGTATATATAGAGACCTAGTGCACGCCTTAAAAGGTGGTGGAATTCAAACCTAAATCAATATTCATCTACACTCCATTCTCTCACTCTCACGCCCAAACCCATAGTGGTGAACGGTGCTTCAGATGCATCTCTTTCGATCGAGGAGGTATGATGAGTCATAGATTATGCATCTTTTATAGACCTAAGAAGGGTGGTTGTAAGATTATTTTGTGCTTAAGAATTGTTTGTTAGTTGAGATTCATATTATGAACCTAAAAATAGAGAAAATACAAATCTGCACTAAATTGAAGGTCTTAGCTAATAAAAAGTCTTCTTCCCTTCTTCTGCAGGACTGAGCCGAGTTCACATCAGCCAAGAGAGTCGTCTCAACTGAGACTGACTCCATCTCGGCCAGGCCAGGCCTTGCAGCCAGCAGCTCACTCTAGGCGCAACCCAATAAGGGTGGCCCAATGGCACTATCCACGTCAACTATCCAACTTAGAGGCCACCTCAGCTCCAGATGCCATGTCACTCCTAGAGAAACGTGTGACACAAGCTATGCAAGGGTAGAATAGGAAATTCACTTTTGTAATTCTGTTAGGCGTCGTAGTTCGCGCACTCTTGTATATATAGGAGTAGCTGTGTACATTTTAGGGGTCTTTGAATTAACACTCTACGCATTGTCATCATTTTCATTATCTCGCTCTCTTTTTTCTCCATCTACGATGGTGCACAATGCTGCATTGGTGTTTCTCTTGATCGAGGAAGTGCAGGTCTGAGACTGGGAAGCCGAAGTCTGTCAGAGGGGACCGATTGGGATTCCAACGCACTCTGGTGGATCTGATCCTCAAAGCTCAGGCTACTGGAGGTGAACCACCACCATCAACCATGGCGATTGTCGTGGAAGATGGATCCATCTGAATTCAGACCACTATGTTTGTACTTTGTTTTCTATTAATCAATTTCATTCTGCATTTCTCATCTCTATTCCTTTCCTCTTCTTTAATTCACGGATTGAATTATGATTGCATTTAGACGTGAACAATGTTAAGCTAAGCCGACCGAAACTAGTTTAACTAGTTTAGTAGGTAATCATTTAATGAATGTTGATTAGGAACCTAAAATCAGCTTTGAACTTAATCCCTGCCAATTGATGAGGTAGCGATTGCGTAATTCCTCGGTATGGCAATGGACGAACCTTTGGCGATTGTCATAAGAATTCCCAAGGCTGATATAGATTGTAAACTGGAGTGAGGAAATTGAACTAGACTTGGACTAATAGAACTGAACATGAGCACAGTTATATAATAATAATAATAATAGTAATATCAGTAGCATTAGTATATTTTCACTGCATTCATAGTTTTAGTTTACTTTCTTCTTTACTCGCATTCAACCCCCCATTTACTACTTTCCAAGTACTGAAACAGAGTCAGTCCAACTCTATTGCGTCTGTCTGCACTTAGCCGAGACCAGCTTGATAAATCTCTACCAAGACCATATCGGTTCTATCTCTACCGAGAGCAATGATGAGTCACAATTTATACATCTTTT